>SJYV01051337.1:2944226-2982619 GCA_006410875.1 Neotragus pygmaeus | reverse complement strand
TTCATTGGAAGGACTGATGCTGAAGCCGAAACTCCAATACTTTGGCCACCTCATGCGAAGAGTTGACTCATTGGAAAAGACTCTGATGCTGGGAGGGACTGGGGGCAGGAGGAGAAGGGGACGACAGAGGATGAGATGGCTGGATAGCATCACCGACTCGATGGACGTGGGTTTGGGTGAACTCCGGGAGTTGGTGATAGACAGGGAGGCCTGGCGTGTTGCAATTCATGGGGTCGCAAAGAGTCAGACACGACTGAGCAACTGAATTGAACTGAATGGTGAAAAGATAAGCTAGTCAATAAAAGATTAAAAAAACAATTACACTGGTACCTGAAAACTTATTTGAATCTGTAACTCACACATTATTAAGATTAAGAAATTTTGTGAAAAGATTTAAATTTATTTAAATATTAGAAAAATACTATGAAAGAAGATTTTTGTTTTTACTTGCTTGTTTGTGTATCTCTTTTGTTTTTGGCAACTTTAGAGTCAGGAAAGCCCGTCTAGATGACATGAAGGAAAGATGTCACAAAATCCACAATTAATTAAGTCAATTTCTATAAAATTTTTTAAAATGTGTTCAAAGGAAAACCATTTCAGTCAAAAGATAACAAACTGGTAACAAACTTATTTACTATAAGAACTCAATTTTATCAAGAAGAAAGTATAACCCCCCCCCAAGAAAAATGAAATTATAGTAACAATTTTCTTTTACAGACTGGCAGTAATCAAAGTGTTCACCTAGCACTTTGGTAATGGTATGGGGAACATTCACATCCTCTCCCAGTGGAAGTAGAAACTGGTACAACTTCTGTAGAAACTTGGTAACAGCCACTGAATTTTAAAATGTCAATGACCTCTGACTCAGAATTTTAATTCTGGAAAGTTGTTCTTCAGATACATAGGACATGTATAAAGGTGTTCAATGATGAATTATCTGTTATAGTAGAGAGTTATTGAAATGTTTTTATAGCAATAAAATAGACTAACAGCTTAAATGGGAAATAGATGGGGAAACAGTGTCAAACTTTATTTGGGGGGGCTCCAAAATCACTGCAGATGGTGATTGCAGCCATGAAATTAAAAGACGCTTACTCCTTGGAAGGAAAGTTATGACCAACCTAGATGGCATATTCAAAACCAGAGACATTACTTTGCCAACAAAGGTCCGTCTAGTCAAGGCTATGGTTTTTCCAAGGGTCATGTATGGATGTGAGAGTTGGACTGTGAAGAAAGCTGCAGGTTGAAGAACTGATGCTTTTGAACTGTGGTGTTAGAGAAGACTCTTGAGAGTCCCTTGGACTGCAAGGAGATCAAACCAGTCCATTCTAAAGGAGATCAGTCCTGGGTGTTCTTTGGAAGGAATGATGTTAAAGCTGAAACTCCAGTACTTTGGCCACCTCATGCGAAGAGTTGACTCATTGGAAAAGACTTAGATGCTGGGAGGGATTGGGGGCAGGAGGAAAAGGGGATGACAGAGGATGAGATGGCTGGATGGACGTGGGTTTGGGTGAACTCCAGGAGTTGGTGAGGGACAGGGAGGCCTGGCGTGCTGCAATTCATGGGGTCGCAAAGAGTTGGACACAACTAAGTGACTGAACTGAACTGAACTGAACAGCTTAAAAGAACAAAATCACTGTACATATTTGGTAATGAAACCAGTCTCAACTTGTTAAGTAAAATAACAAGTGTAGACCATTTGTGTAAGGTTGGAAGAATACATGTGTAAATGCTTATATAAGCATTAGATATCTCTGAATGATATAAAACAAGCTGAGAACCATGAATGTATCAAGAGAGAGGTCCTGGTGGCTGGGGGTATGAGGAGGTCTTTCATTTTTACATTGTGAATGTTTAAGGTTGGTACCATGAACATGTTGATAAGAGTGTTGGTGTAAAAAAAGACCACTTATCTCAGTGGTAATAACCACAGTTGTTATGGTAACTAGTCTTGGGTCATCCAAGTGGAAAGTAGCTGAAAAAAAAATCACTTAAACTGTGGGAGATAAAATTAAACCTTCCATGGGACTAATTTTATGCAAATTTATACTCATTTTTACTTTTTGAATATAGTTTTTGGACTCTCCTGCCAAATGTATGAAACAAAAATACATCAAGAAATCTAATATCCAAAATCATTGCTAATGTTATGGTGTTACCAAACAGTTAATATAATTTTTTTAAAATGTTAAAGTAACTACTCAATATTCCATAAAATTAAGTACTGCTAATTCATTCAAGGCTTTCTTTGTGGCTCAGCTGATAAAGAATCCACCTGCAATGTGAGAGAGCTGGGTTTGATCCCTGAGTTGGGAAGATCTCCTGGAGAAGGGAAAGGCTACCCATTCCAGTACTCTGGTCTGGAGAATTCCATGGACTGTATAGCCCATGGGATTGCAGAGTCAGACACAACTGAGCTACTTTCACTTTCACTTTGGAATGGATAATCTCTTTGAGTCTATGGCCAAATAAATGTAATGAGTCTGCAGCATTACAATTTAGGCTTTCACGAAAATTTCATGTACCACCATCTTCTGTTCAGTTTATGAAATTTGAAATGTCATGTGCTAGGTAAACACTAATCCCCAAAACCTGGAGCCTCAGAGTGGAAAAAGTGAGATAGAAAGAAAAATAAATGATCAGACATGTTAATTATTAATATCTTGTTTGGGGAACAAGAGATGAATCACATATGAGAATATTCAGTTATAAAACTCAAACCGTGTGTAAACTACTTTTTCCCAAGTCCTCCAACAGCAGTGTCTGTAACAGCACACCATTCACAGCTAGACCTTGGTGTTCTTCCTTTGAACATAAACAATTTCACAGAACATCAACATCAGACAAGGTCATTCTGTGAGCATGATAAAGCAGTCAAAAAACAAGGCCACTTTATCATCTTATCTAAGGACAGACAACAGCAAGGTCACTGTGAAAACCACAAACTACCCAACACCCCCTCTTCCGACTGATGTCAGTAACTGATAATTCTTTACTAACTACAGCTTTGACCGCACTCATAGCCTTCCTATGAAGATTTATTAAGATAGCTAATTATCCCTGCTTCCAGAGATCTTCCAAACCAGAACAAAGATCTGGTTCCTGAAACTTCCCCCCTCCAATTATAGAACACCTTGCTGACAGACCCAGTGCTCTCCGTACTGTATGGCCCCCCTCTCTGTAATGAGCTACAAGCCCAACTTGCTCAACTAGAGTGTAATACTGGTGGTTTGGGCTGGAAAGACAAGACAATGGACATTCTCCTTCAATTCTCTCTTTAATGCATATCCATCAGGCTTTCATCCATATTGAGCCCGTGAAACCCTCTTGTCAATGGCACCAGTGATTTCTACATGAGTTAGATGGTCAACTCCCAGTCCTCCAATCCTTGACCAATCTGTTGTTGCCCAGTAGCTCAGTCATGTCTGACTCTTTATGACCCCAAGGACTGCTACAAGTCAGGCTGCCCTATACTTCACTGTTTCCTCAATCTACTGCTCTGCATTTGCTGCCAATCACATCCTCCTACTGACATTAATTTGTCACTTGACTTTCACAACATGTAATTTTCCCCTTTCCCTGCCAGTCACTCCCCAGTTCTTGTATGGATTCTGTCTCATCTCCCTAACTTCTAAATATTATGTACCCAAAGGCTTAGTCTCTGACAAAGACACCACCATCCCACCCAGAACATCTGTGAATGAGCTTATGGTAACATATTTTCTGGTGAAAACAGGGTGATTTGATCCTTGCTGATGGTCATGTATGGATGTGAGAGTTGGACTGTGAAGAAAGCTGAGCGCCAAAGAATTGATGCTTTTGAATTGTGATGTTGGAGAAGACTCCTGAGAGTCCCTTGGACTGCAAGGAGATCCAACCAGTCCATTCTGAAGGAGATCAGCCCTGGGATTTCTTTGGAAGGAATGATGCTAAAGCTGAAACTCCAGTACTTTGGCCACCTCATGTAAAGAGTTGACTCACTGGAAAAGACTCTGATGCTGGGAGGGATTGGGGGCAGGAAGAGAAGGGGATGACAGAGGATGAGATGGCTGGATGGCATCACCGACTCAATGAACGTGAGTCTGAGTGAACTCTGGAAGTTGGTGATGGACAGGGAGGCCTGGCGTGCTGCGATTCATGGGGTCACAAAGAGTTGGACACAACTGAGTGACTGAACTGAACTGAACTGATGAAGAATGAGTTTTTAGGTGGGACATGCTGGTGGGCATTTTTTAATGTTTGAGAGGAACTGCCATTTTAGATAGCTTTGAAAAGTGTGCTGAGTGTTAGATTTATGTTTTTAGAAGAAATTACATTTAGAAAGTAATTTTACTCCTAGCTAAAATATTTTATTTCCATAATAGAGATATTTAGAATAAGATTGGGGAATTATTCCAAATGAAATGATAAAAGTTTATTTCGACAGTTTAAAATGTCAACATGCTTAGTCTCTCCTATTAAACTTGGGCCTGAGGCTTACAAATCATTCAGTTGTCATCTGTCCAAAATAAAATCTTATCTTTTGAGACATCTGCATAAGAAGTTAAGATGCTGAAGGACATACAATTATTCATTGCTATTGTTCTCAGTTTGAATAGAAAAGTAGAAGCAAAATAGTCCTATTTAAGATCATCAGGTAGTGGCTGATTATGTACTGTATAATTTATGATAAGAGCTGTGTTTTTTTTTTTTTCACCTTTTCCATGGATCACTCATTTTAACTTAGATTCTGACTCATTTAAGAGTAAAGATTATACTTTCATTTGAAAGTTTCACAGTAATTCCCTAGTTATACCAAGAATCCTAATTTAAATTTATTGCCCAGCACTGCTCTTGAAAAACTCTTAACTACCAAAGATTTCATCTAAATTACCTACCTGAAGTGAAAGTGAAAGTCACTCAGTCATGTCCAACTGTTTGTGACCCCATGGACTGTAGCCTGCCATGGGATTCTCCAGGCAAGAATACTGGAGGGGCTTGCCATTCCCTTCTCCAGGGGATCTTCTCCAGGGACTGAACCTGGGTCTCATGCATTGCAGGTGAATTCTTTACCGTCTGAGCCACCAGGGAAGCCAAAATTATCTACCTACCAGTGTATGTTTTCAAAAGCATTTTAGATAATGCCACTTCTCAGTTCCTCTGGGAATGTTCATACCTAATAAAAATGCCACGGATGAATTGTGAGAGACACTCACAAAGACGCTGGACCCTTCTAGACCATGTATTTATGGGATAAGAGATGGAAAACCAAGAAAGGGCTAGTAGACCCATCAGATACAATCTTTGCCTTCTAACTCTAGAAAGCTAAATGGGGCCACAGCACAGTGACAACATCCTCTGGTTTATATCACCCACAACCTGGAAGCAGTATGGAAGCTATTTAAGATTCAGAGGGAGAAACTGCAACACTCTATTTCTTCTCTCTATATTCCTGCTCTAGAGTGGGCAGGGCAGTTCAGGGGAGTCGACTGATGTGATCGGCAGGAATGTGCTTTCCTCATTCCTTGTTTCTCCTTCCACTGGCTTGACACTAACGGGTGTGATAACCCTGGAGGGGTGGGAGATGAGGTTTCAATACCATCACCTACAAGGAATCAGCAACACCCATTTTGAAATCTGAGTGAAAAATTAACTTTTGTTGTGTTTGAGCCATTACACTTTTTCAGGCTATTTGTTAGAACTAATAATGCACCTTAATAATAGAAGTGTGTAGGACTGTAACTGTAGGACTGTAGTGATGACAGGCATCACTACAAGGAAATGGTTACAGATACGCAAAAAAAATTCATGTGCAAGGATGTTATTACAGCATTATTTATGATAGTAAAGCAAACTGGAAACAAAGTCAAGGTCAGACAAAAGGTGGTTAGGTAAGCAAACGTTTATGACAAAATAGTTCTAAGCATTTAAGATAGATTTTAAGTCAAAAGATGTAACAACAATTTTAAAAGAAACTGATTAATACTTGCAAAGTAGTTGCCACATTATAGGCAGTCTTCTTTCTAACCACTTTAATCTTCACAACAACCCTGTTACCTAAATTTTATGGAAAGAAAACTGAAGCACAGAGGTTAAATAACTGACCTAAGGTCACACAGTCAATAAATGGCAGAGCTAAGAAATGAACAGGTAATGATATGTGAACATATCTATTAGATATGAAGATTAAAAGGCAGAGACCAAAGCACATTTACATTCTTATCTTTATTGTTTTGTGTGAGTGGGTTGGGTCAACTGCGGGTCACTCATTCATTCATCCATTCATTCAGAAATATTTACTGAGGGCTCACTACATGTGAGTGCTGCTTTGGAGCAGTAAACAAGACTGACTTCATAAGCTCCCCATACAAGCAAGAGAAACAAAAGAAACAAATAACATGTAATGTCATTTGAAAAGTGCTGTGAAGTAAAGCCAGATGAGGAAGTAGAAGCTGATGTGAGGGCAGGGGGCACCACCTTAGGAAGGACCATCCGAGAAGCTCTCTAGAGGGGATTGTTTGGACAGAGACAAGGAAGTGGGTCATACAGAGTTTTGGGAAAGGATTCTGTTCTGGGCAGAGGGCAGGGCAAAATACCAGGAGGTGGGAACAAACCTGGAGTGTCTGAGAGATGGCAGGAGAACCAAGGTGGCTCTAATGAAATGCATAGAGAAGAGAGGGAAGGACAGGAGGCTGTTGACAGGTAGGCCCAGTTTGCACAGGGCCATACTAGAGAGGAGCATGGCTTTGTTCTAAATGTGATGGGGAACTCCCCTGGTAGTCTAGGGGTTAGGCCCATTGCAGGGAGCACAGGTTTGATCCCTGGTCAGGGAACTAAAATGCTGCATGCAAAAAAAAAAAAAACTTTTTTTTTAATAGAATATATGTGATGGGAGGTATTGCAGCTTGAGTTCCTTAGGATAGACACCAAGATGGAAATGTGTGGGTGAGAAGTTTTGGGGAAGTGGTCTCAGGCTTCTGTAGCTACAAAGGGTGGGGCTTTTCTGATGACTCCACGTGCAGTGCAAGAGACACAGGAGACTTGAGTTCAATCCCTGGGCAGGGAAGATCCCTTGGAGGAGTAAATGGCAAATCACACCAGTATTCTTGCCTGGGAAATCTCACTGACAGAGGAGCCTGGCGGGCTACAGTCCATGGGGTCACAAAGAATCAAACACGACTTAGCGATTAAGCATACACAGAGTGTGAAAGAAGCAGGATTTGGCAGATGGAAAAGAAGAACAGTGATGCAGTGCACCCCACTGGGAGCTCTGGAGTTAAAATGGCCAATACAACTTAGACTTTATACCCCCGCACCAACCATCAGTGGATTCAGGCTGCCATGAAGGTGATCTTGGCTGAGGTGACTCTTCAACAGAGCAGTTCCTAAAGAGTGACTTGCTGAGGACTGTTAGCTGCCAACTGTCCCACCATCTGGGGGAAACAGTGCTTTGGTCCTGGGGAGGGGTATCTGGGCAACATACCAGAGCATCCACTACAGGAAGCCATTGGAAGGTTTTGAGTGAGGAGTGACGTGTTTTTAAGGATCACTGGTTGCTGTGTTGAGAAATGGTTGTATAATCAAAAGTAGAAGCAAGGAGACCAGTGAGAAGGTGAGTGGCTTGGCAAGTGTCCAAACAACTTCTTGGCTAGTGATAGCAGAGAATCAGAACATCCATTGGAGAATTCCATTTATTCTTTTAACATGAACAATAATGTCTGCAGAAAGTTATACAGATCCCTGAAGGCACCATCAATCCCCATTCAGACAGAGACAATGCCAGGATCGCGTCCTGCAATTATAATAAAAATTGGTCCAGAAAACTGAAAACCTTAAAAAGAAGGACCTGAACCATAAGGATGACTTTGCTATATCCCTTTAAGAAAGTTGAGAAATGATGTAGCTGTTCATTGAAATTAACGACATAGACAAAAGAGGAAGTGCCAATTCTCCCACCTTGAGAAGAAGCCATATTTGGTCCAGGCTACAGAAAACTTTTCTACAATAAGCACAGCAAGAGGCATCAATGCAAAATCCTAAAGACCAAAAATTTAACACTAAGTCATCTGGTGCATGAACACATTGGGCTTCCCTGGTGGCTCAGTGGTAAAGAATCTGTTTGCCAATGTAGGGGAAGTGGGTTCCATCCCTGAGTCAGGGAAGATCCCCTGAAGAATGAAATGGCAACCCACTCCAGTATTGTTGTCTGACAGGCTACAGTCCATGGGGTTGCAAAAGAGTTGGTCATGCCTTGGCCACTAAATAACAATAACAACATGAATTCATCATAGATTAAATTAGTAAATACCTTGCCAGTTTGGATCTTAAAATAGCTCCCCTCAAGAAAGTGGTTCTGAAACTTTTCTGTGTGTGAGAACCACCCTGGATGCTTGTTGAAGGAAGTTCCAGGCTTCATCCTCAGACACGACACAGGTGTGCGTGTTGTTCAAGCACCCAGTGTGATTATGAGGGAGGGGGCTGATGGACAATCCTTGAGAAACACCATCTCCGGGAACAGTCACCACAAGGCAGGAGGCAACTTGCATCCTAATGTGGCTGACCCTCTATCTTGGCAAGTAGAGCCATGACATGCGCCTGTGAATGAATCTGTGATTACTGTCACCATAGACAGCCTCTGCCCAAAACAGCTGCATGTCATCCTTCAACATGCCTGGTTTAAAGTACCCCTCAGTCACAAAATCCAGCCCCCAGTTCATCACATGAGCGCCAGGAAAGAACTCAGCTGAAGGAAGTGCTGCAGATGAAATCACAGGAAGACAGGTAAGCAGTTGGATTTATCGCCACATCTGTTACACTGTATAAGAAAGTTTGGTTTCACACCCCAAGTGAAAGAAAAGCTTAAAATCTCATAAATAATACATTGAAGAGAGAAAAGTTGTTCTAATGCAGTGTCCAGAGAAGCCCTGCTAAGATAAAAGGTTCTGTTCAGTGTTTATCTTGCTGGAGAGAACAAGGCAGCCAGTGAGGCAGAGGTGTAATTGACCCAAAAGCACATATGAGAAACGAACCGAGGAGACCATGGATTTAAAAGTCTCGAAAGAGAGTTAGGTAGCAGCAGGGTAAAAGTCCAGCCAATCTGCAATTCAAGTGACATGAAACATGTTTGATTCAATATACTGATGTACTGAATTTGTATCACATTCAACCTTTTGTTCCAGTGTATTTGGCAAGGAGCAAAAATAAATTTGAGGTTAAAGCTTTAGCATCTTGTCTCTCTGAGACACACAAAAGGATACAATTAAACAGAACAGCTGGTTAAAAGCTTTATTGGAACCTCTAGGAAGCCAATACATTCTACCACTAAGACCAGAAGCTGAAATCTACACTAAATATTGAATTTGTAATCCAAGATTCTTATTAATTCTGTTCAACGTAAAGTCCAGTCTTCTTATAGGACTGTTAGAACATCTGTTTGATGGTTATGTGAGCAGACATTTAAAACTGCCTTCTGTCCGAAGTTCTATTATTGAACATAAAAAGAAGAGAGAAAAAGGCTGTCATTAGACAAAAGGCGGGGCTAGAAAATTTTATTCAGTATAAGATAGTCAACTCTTAATCATCTATAAGAATCAAGAAATAAAGCAGAAGAAAAATAATTGATATTTGACTTTGATATATTGATTTATCTTATAAACTATTTTCTCGTAAAAACTACATTTAAGCTATCTTTGACTCATTTATCCTATGCACAACTATAAGGAATAGAGACTGGCCCAGAAAAGATTGTGTCAGGATTAATCATGTTGGGAATTACTGCTTACCCTTGATAACTGGATAAGAATATGAAAGTTGAATATAGACCCTCCGCTTCTATCCTTGATAGACCAATTAGGAGATTTGCCCGCCCACCAAAAACAACCATGCGTGTGCATCCTCAATTGTGTCTGACTCTTTATGGCCCCATAGACTGTAGCCCAGCAGGCTCCTCTGACCATGGGATTTCCCAGGCAAGAATACCCTCTCAAAAGCAGGGAAAAACATGTATAAGGCAACTGCTTTCAGCCATTGGGGGGGAAAAAAAAAACAGAACCAAGTTCTAGACTTCTCATAAGGCCTCTTCTGCCAAACTCAGCCACAAGTGACCACCCAAAGGATGCAGAATCATAATCCTTAAGAAAAGGAAAACACACAAAATAAGCTCCACAATAATCCCGATTTCTGCCTTCTGTGGCTGGGAGGAGAAGCCCATTGGACACAGCAGTCTCGATGAACTGAGATGAACTGAGCCGAGTTCTAGACTGCTGAGGCAGCTGGAATTTGCAGAGCAAGATATTAGAGAAGTGGGAAAAGCACAGAGGCTCCCAGCAAACCTGCATGTGGATTTCCCAGGTGGTCCAGTAGATAAGAATCCACCTGCCAATACAGGGGACATGGGCTCAATGCTCAGCCTCTGGTCTGGGGAGATCTCACATGCCGTGGGGCAGCTAAGCCCGTGCACCGCAACTAGAGAGAAGGTCCTGCTTGCCACAACTAGAAAAGGCCTGTGTGCAGCAATGAAGACCCAGTGCAGCCAAACATAGATAAATAAGTAAATAATGACTCTGCATGCACCTTGAGTCCTTGGTCAAGGACTGTGCTAGTCATCTGCAGGGTGTATCTGCAAGTGTGCTCAGTCATGTGTGACTCTTTGCAGCCCCATAGACTATAGCCTGTCCATGTAATTTCCCAGGCAAGGATACTGGAGTGGGTTGTTATTTCCTTCTCCAGGGGATCTTCTCCATCTAGGGATCAAACCCACATCTCTTGTGTCTCCTGCATCGTCAGATAGATTCTTTATTATTAGTGCCACCTGGGAAGCCCGGAAAAAACTCTAAAAAGCCAACAAAGATTGTGAGCCTCATCGCTGAGACCTTCATGGTGATACCAGAGGTTACAGGCTACTGAGAGACATTGGAGGTCCCGTTTAACCAGAATCATCTGCTCATTAAGCAGCCACATCCTGGATTAAGAGCCATGCCCTAGGACCAAGTTCATTATACTACATTATACTTTCTCACTTTCCCTCACTTCCTTCTTTCCTCTTTGGATGGGGTTCCTATGAATATGACCAGCCAAAACAAGCAGATTGTGAAACTAATCAGTTAGGTTTCAGTGAAAAGGGGAAAGACCTTCACCTGGTGATTGAAATCAGGCTAAACAGTAGACTATGGAAGAACCCGTGCATCCTTCTAATAAGGCCTCTTCTGGTAAACTCAGCTACAAGTGACCACCCAAAAGGAGGCAGAAATGGAATCTGTGAAGCTGCAGAATACCAGTTTTGGCAATTTGACCTCTAATGTGAGTTCTGTGTATCAAAAGAGTGAATTCACTGTGGCAGAAGTGTTTTCTGTCACTTGTGTGCTGGTTGAGAGTCCATCAATCCCGCTTGCCAACAGAAAGCCTCTGACAAGGTCATCAAGAAAGTCGCCCTTAAGTGACTGGTTGCAGACAATTATTACATAAGCACTTGGGGCTGGCTGTGAAGTGTTGAAGGCCAGTGGACACTAAACAGTCCTAGAGATGGGAAATTCATGCTTAGAAATGGAGAATAATACCACATTTGTCCTGTTGAACAATCATTTGCCAACAGAATACAGTTTTATCACCAGCAGAATACAGAATCTGCTTGCAGAAGACAAGGACTGCATTATAATTTCTTGCTACTGACTAGACTTTGATGTTTCTGTCCTAGGGACTCAAACCAATGATCACATAACTGTGCTCTGAATTAATTCAGGTACAAAATAATCACATTTCCTTTAGAGTTACATGATCACTGTGCAGGCAAGTGAAGCAAAGATACACCATCTAATTAGTTTGTAAATGTGTGACTCAAGTCTAAGAATGTTATTTGCTCATCGTAAGACAATTTAAACTCTCTGAACAAAAATAATCACTTGAATTATATCACTACTCACATCACAAGTTGGAGAGGTACAACAACATGAAAGTTTCCTAGTATTTCAGCAGAGTGGACTGTGGGTAACTTCTAGGAAAAACTTGGCTACGTGACAAACGCCAGCTTTGAAAGTTCACTTTAGGGAAGAGAAATAATCTTTGGGGATGTACCAAGTCCCATTCTCCCAGCTTGCTGATTTCTGTCACTAAAGAGAATCCAGTGTCTATTTATTCTTGGAGAGATTTAAGAGGAGTCTTAGACTAAATAAATAACTTATGTTTTTCTTCTTCCTATTGTTCTCCAAATCTGGCTTTCCTAAAAGCTGGGTGAAACACTGGTGATTACTTATTAAACAGGCACTATAAGAAAACATTTCCAAAAAAGAATTATTGTTAGAATCTCACAGCTTCATTGGGGAAACAATTTATATACCACAAAATTCATTCATTGTTAAGTGTATAATTCAATTATTTTTAGTAAACATGAAGAACTGTGCAACCATCACCACAGCCCGATTTTAGAACATTTCTGTTGCACTAAAAACTTTCCTCGTTCTCATTTATAATCTCCATTCCCACCCCCTCAGTCCCATGCAACCACTGATGTGCTTTCTCTATATTCTCTTATCTCCTCTGGGAAATCCATAAAAATGAGATCAACACTGTATAGTCTTCTGTGTCTAGATTCTTTTACCTGGTATAATGTTTTTGACATTCATTCATGTTGCAACATGGGTAAGTAGCTCTTTCCATCTTATTGGTAAATAATCTTCCACTGGAAAAAGATACTACATTTTGGTTATCTAGTGAGTGACTAGTTGACAGATATCTGGATTGTTTCCAGCTTGAGGCTGTTATGAACGCTGGCACAAGTCTTTAGGTGGACATCAGTTTTTAGTTCTGTTCAGTAGACACCTAGAAAGACGATCAATTGTTGGGTTGTGTCATAAACTTACGTTTAATTTTTGAGGAATATGCCGAATGGTTTTCCAGTGTGGTTCTACAATTTTCCATGCCCATCAACAATGTACAAAAGTTCTATGTGTTCACATTTTCATCAGTTGTTGGCCTTTTTTTATTATAGCCACGTTCCTGGGTATGTGGTAGCATCACACTGTGCTTTAAAAGTTCATCTTCCCTAATGATGACAGTGAGCATCTCCTCCTGTGCTTTTCTGCCATTCCTATCTTCTGCTGGAAAGTATCTATTCATATATTTTTTCTCCTTTTAAAATTAGATTCTATTTTTGAAATGGTAAGCATGAATATACTTTTCTCTATATATCTGGATACAAATCTTTTATCCAAAAATCAGAGGATGAAATGGTTAGACAGCATCACCCATTCAATGGACATGAATTCGAGCAAACTCTGGGAGATAGGGGAAGACAGAGGAGCCTGGAGAGCTGCAGCCCATGAAGTCGCAAAGAGTCAGACACAACTTAGCAACTGAACAACATTTATCCAAAATATGATAGGCAAATATTTTCTCCCCATCTGATACTTGTCTTTTCATTTTCTTCATGAACCCTTTATTCTTGCTTTTAAAAAATCTTGTATACTTATAGATCGGTGGAATAGAATTCAAAGTCCAGAAATATAAATATATATGTTTATATATATATATATATATTCAAGGCCAACTGATTTTTGACAAGGGTGCCAAGATCATTCAATAAGAAAATAATGGTCTTCTCAGCAAAGGATGCTGAGACAACTGGATAACCACATACACAAGAATGAAGTTGGACCCTTACCTCACACAAAATACAAAAATTAATTCAAAGTGGATCAAAAACAAAAATATGAGACCATAAACTCTTAGAAGAAAATACAGAGGTAAATCTTCACAACCTTGAATTATGCAGTAGATTCTTAGATATGACACCAAAAGTATGAGAAAAAAATAAACTGAACTTATCAAGAATGTTCTTCAAATGATACCATGAACAAAGTGAAAAGACAATTCACGGAATGGAAGGAAATATTTGCAAATTATATATTTTATAAGGGGCTGATATCTGGAATACATAAACAGTACCCACTAGAACGTCTAGCCTTTAAAAAGTGAGATAATAACAAGTATTAACAAGCACTTGGAGAAATAAGAACTCTCATACACTATGGATGGGAATGTAAAATGGCACAGACTCTGGAAAATAGTTTGGAAGTTCCTCAAATGATTAAATGTGAAGTTACCCTATGACCCAGAAATTCCACTCCTAGGTATATACCCAAGAGAAAGAAAACATATGTCCACACCAAAAACTGTGTATAAATGTTTATAGCAGCATTATTTACAACAGCCTAAAGGTGGAAACAACTCAAACGTGTATCAAGGATGAAAGTACAAACAAAATGTGATTTAGCCACAGAAACTAATATTAGTTGTCTATAAAAAAGGATCTAAGTACTGATATATGCTACAATATGATATATCTTGGAAACATTATGTTAAGTGAAGAAACCAGTCACAAAAGACCAAATATTATATGAATTCATTCCCATACAGTGTCCATAATGGGAGTGATTGCTTAGGATTCCGAGGAGGACAGAAAAGAGGAAAGCAGGGTGCCAATAGCTAATGGGCCCAGGTTTTCTTTTCTCAGATGATGAAAATATTCGTATCCTAAAAACCATGGTGATGGCTCCATATATCTTTGAATTTACTAGAAACCATTACATTGTTTACTGCCATTGGGTGAATATTGCATGGCATGTGAATTATATCTCAGTAAAGCTGCTAATAAAAATCTAAAAAAAATAAAAAATCTTACTGAAGTATAATTGACCTACAACACTACCTTAGTTCCAGGTACATAACATAGTTGTTCAACATTTCTATACATTTCAAAATGATCATCACAATAAGTCGAGGTTATCATCTGTCACCATGCAAGTTATTACAATATTATTGTGTATATATTCTTTCCTATATTCATGGGGCTTTTTAAAGAGCAAAATTTTTTACTATTGCTGAGGTCTGAAATCTATTTTCTTTCTTTTGAATTGTACCTTTTATACCATAAGCTGGACATCTTTGTCTAACCCAGAGCCACAGTGATTTTCTCTTATACTTTGTCTGGAAGTTTCTTTATGTTGGGTCTTCCATTTAGACCTGGATTTCATTTTGAGTTAATTTTTGCATATGATGACCAAATTCTAAGTTCTTTATATATATATATACATATATGTATATATATATATGTCTCTAATTGTCCCAGATTAGGTTGCTGAAAATGCTATATTTAACTCATTTAAATGTCTTTCATATTTCTCAAAAATCAGTGGACCAGTCCTAGAATAGCTAAAACAAACTAGAAAATAAAAAAAGAGAATGAAATAGGAGGAATAAAACTATTCATTATTAAGATAACATACAGGGTATAGTAATTAAAACAATGTATATTAGAAGAGCTACCAAAGAAATTGAAACCAAAACAATGAGATATCACTACATACTTTCAGAATGGCTACATAAAAAAATGATGGCAACACACTGGAAAGGATGACGAGAAATTGGATCATTTGTACTTTGCTGTTGGGTCTGTAAAATGGTACAGCTACTCTAGAAAAGTTCACTGGTTTCTTAAAAAATTAAACATGTAATGACCATAAACCCATCAATTTCACGTGGGCATTCATCCCAAAGAAATGAAAACATATGTTCACTCAAAAAACCTGTACACAATTGTTCTTAGCAAACCTTTTGTAATAATCAAAAAATGGAAATGGCCAAAGTGTCCTTCAACAGGTGACTGGCTAAACAAATTGTTGGTACATTCATTCCATTGACTACTACTCAGCAAAACAAAGGAAAAACTCTTGATACACTCAGCAACTTAGATGAACCACCACAGAATTCTGCTGAGTGGAAAAATCCAATTCCAAAATGTCACCTGTATACAACTTCATGTATCATTTATACAGTGTATGTATATAGCATTTTTGAAAAGACAAATCATACAAATGAAGAACAGATTAGTCATTGCCAGAGGTCAAGACTGGAGAGAAGACAAGTGGGCGTAGCTATAAAAGGGCAAAAAGAGGGACCCTGTGGTGATGGATGTGCTGTACATATTGACTATATCAGTTCCAGTATCCTAGCTGTGACATTCTGCTGAGTTCCCATAAGATGTCACCTTTGGGGAAATCTGAGTAAAGGCTGCCCAGCATCTCCCTGTATTACTCACTGTGAATCTATAATTATTTCAAAGCAAAAAATTTTAATTATAACTATTAGTGTAATTGTTTAAGAATTCTGAATTCTGCCTTGTTGATTTACATATTTATCTTTATACAAATTTCACTCTTGATTACTGTGTCTTCATAGGAAGTTTTAAAATTTAGCAGTGTAACTGCTCTGACTTTGCTCTTATACTTTAAAATTGATGCTTGGGGCTGGTGCACGGGCATGATCCAGAGAGACGTTGTGGGGTGGGACTGTCTCTTATACACATCTAGATGTGTATAAGAGACAGCATCTGGTGCATGAACACATTGGGCTTCCCTGGTGGCTCAGTGGTAAAGAATCTGTTTGCCAATGTAGGGGAAGTGGGTTCCATCCCTGAGTCAGGGAAGATCCCCTGAAGAATGAAATGGCAACCCACTCCAGTATTGTTGTCTGACAGGCTACAGTCCATGGGGTTGCAAAAGAGTTGGTCATGCCTTGGCCACTAAATAACAATAACAACATGAATTCATCATAGATTAAATTAGTAAATACCTTGCCAGTTTGGATCTTAAAATAGCTCCCCTCAAGAAAGTGGTTCTGAAACTTTTCTGTGTGTGAGAACCACCCTGGATGCTTGTTGAAGGAAGTTCCAGGCTTCATCCTCAGACACGACACAGGTGTGCGTGTTGTTCAAGCACCCAGTGTGATTATGAGGGAGGGGGCTGATGGACAATCCTTGAGAAACACCATCTCCGGGAACAGTCACCACAAGGCAGGAGGCAACTTGCATCCTAATGTGGCTGACCCTCTATCTTGGCAAGTAGAGCCATGACATGCGCCTGTGAATGAATCTGTGATTACTGTCACCATAGACAGCCTCTGCCCAAAACAGCTGCATGTCATCCTTCAACATGCCTGGTTTAAAGTACCCCTCAGTCACAAAATCCAGCCCCCAGTTCATCACATGAGTGCCAGGAAAGAACTCAGCTGAAGGAAGTGCTGCAGATGAAATCACAGGAAGACAGGTAAGCAGTTGGATTTATCGCCACATCTGTTACACTGTATAAGAAAGTTTGGTTTCACACCCCAAGTGAAAGAAAAGCTTAAAATCTCATAAATAATACATTGAAGAGAGAAAAGTTGTTCTAATGCAGTGTCCAGAGAAGCCCTGCTAAGATAAAAGGTTCTGTTCAGTGTTTATCTTGCTGGAGAGAACAAGGCAGCCAGTGAGGCAGAGGTGTAATTGACCCAAAAGCACATATGAGAAACGAACCGAGGAGACCATGGATTTAAAAGTCTCGAAAGAGAGTTAGGTAGCAGCAGGGTAAAAGTCCAGCCAATCTGCAATTCAAGTGACATGAAACATGTTTGATTCAATATACTGATGTACTGAATTTGTATCACATTCAACCTTTTGTTCCAGTGTATTTGGCAAGGAGCAAAAATAAATTTGAGGTTAAAGCTTTAGCATCTTGTCTCTCTGAGACACACAAAAGGATACAATTAAACAGAACAGCTGGTTAAAAGCTTTATTGGAACCTCTAGGAAGCCAATACATTCTACCACTAAGACCAGAAGCTGAAATCTACACTAAATATTGAATTTGTAATCCAAGATTCTTATTAATTCTGTTCAACGTAAAGTCCAGTCTTCTTATAGGACTGTTAGAACATCTGTTTGATGGTTATGTGAGCAGACATTTAAAACTGCCTTCTGTCCGAAGTTCTATTATTGAACATAAAAAGAAGAGAGAAAAAGGCTGTCATTAGACAAAAGGCGGGGCTAGAAAATTTTATTCAGTATAAGATAGTCAACTCTTAATCATCTATAAGAATCAAGAAATAAAGCAGAAGAAAAATAATTGATATTTGACTTTGATATATTGATTTATCTTATAAACTATTTTCTCGTAAAAACTACATTTAAGCTATCTTTGACTCATTTATCCTATGCACAACTATAAGGAATAGAGACTGGCCCAGAAAAGATTGTGTCAGGATTAATCATGTTGGGAATTACTGCTTACCCTTGATAACTGGATAAGAATATGAAAGTTGAATATAGACCCTCCGCTTCTATCCTTGATAGACCAATTAGGAGATTTGCCCGCCCACCAAAAACAACCATGCGTGTGCATCCTCAATTGTGTCTGACTCTTTATGGCCCCATAGACTGTAGCCCAGCAGGCTCCTCTGACCATGGGATTTCCCAGGCAAGAATACCCTCTCAAAAGCAGGGAAAAACATGTATAAGGCAACTGCTTTCAGCCATTGGGGGGGAAAAAAAAAACAGAACCAAGTTCTAGACTTCTCATAAGGCCTCTTCTGCCAAACTCAGCCACAAGTGACCACCCAAAGGATGCAGAATCATAATCCTTAAGAAAAGGAAAACACACAAAATAAGCTCCACAATAATCCCGATTTCTGCCTTCTGTGGCTGGGAGGAGAAGCCCATTGGACACAGCAGTCTCGATGAACTGAGATGAACTGAGCCGAGTTCTAGACTGCTGAGGCAGCTGGAATTTGCAGAGCAAGATATTAGAGAAGTGGGAAAAGCACAGAGGCTCCCAGCAAACCTGCATGTGGATTTCCCAGGTGGTCCAGTAGATAAGAATCCACCTGCCAATACAGGGGACATGGGCTCAATGCTCAGCCTCTGGTCTGGGGAGATCTCACATGCCGTGGGGCAGCTAAGCCCGTGCACCGCAACTAGAGAGAAGGTCCTGCTTGCCACAACTAGAAAAGGCCTGTGTGCAGCAATGAAGACCCAGTGCAGCCAAACATAGATAAATAAGTAAATAATGACTCTGCATGCACCTTGAGTCCTTGGTCAAGGACTGTGCTAGTCATCTGCAGGGTGTATCTGCAAGTGTGCTCAGTCATGTGTGACTCTTTGCAGCCCCATAGACTATAGCCTGTCCATGTAATTTCCCAGGCAAGGATACTGGAGTGGGTTGTTATTTCCTTCTCCAGGGGATCTTCTCCATCTAGGGATCAAACCCACATCTCTTGTGTCTCCTGCATCGTCAGATAGATTCTTTATTATTAGTGCCACCTGGGAAGCCCGGAAAAAACTCTAAAAAGCCAACAAAGATTGTGAGCCTCATCGCTGAGACCTTCATGGTGATACCAGAGGTTACAGGCTACTGAGAGACATTGGAGGTCCCGTTTAACCAGAATCATCTGCTCATTAAGCAGCCACATCCTGGATTAAGAGCCATGCCCTAGGACCAAGTTCATTATACTACATTATACTTTCTCACTTTCCCTCACTTCCTTCTTTCCTCTTTGGATGGGGTTCCTATGAATATGACCAGCCAAAACAAGCAGATTGTGAAACTAATCAGTTAGGTTTCAGTGAAAAGGGGAAAGACCTTCACCTGGTGATTGAAATCAGGCTAAACAGTAGACTATGGAAGAACCCGTGCATCCTTCTAATAAGGCCTCTTCTGGTAAACTCAGCTACAAGTGACCACCCAAAAGGAGGCAGAAATGGAATCTGTGAAGCTGCAGAATACCAGTTTTGGCAATTTGACCTCTAATGTGAGTTCTGTGTATCAAAAGAGTGAATTCACTGTGGCAGAAGTGTTTTCTGTCACTTGTGTGCTGGTTGAGAGTCCATCAATCCCGCTTGCCAACAGAAAGCCTCTGACAAGGTCATCAAGAAAGTCGCCCTTAAGTGACTGGTTGCAGACAATTATTACATAAGCACTTGGGGCTGGCTGTGAAGTGTTGAAGGCCAGTGGACACTAAACAGTCCTAGAGATGGGAAATTCATGCTTAGAAATGGAGAATAATACCACATTTGTCCTGTTGAACAATCATTTGCCAACAGAATACAGTTTTATCACCAGCAGAATACAGAATCTGCTTGCAGAAGACAAGGACTGCATTATAATTTCTTGCTACTGACTAGACTTTGATGTTTCTGTCCTAGGGACTCAAACCAATGATCACATAACTGTGCTCTGAATTAATTCAGGTACAAAATAATCACATTTCCTTTAGAGTTACATGATCACTGTGCAGGCAAGTGAAGCAAAGATACACCATCTAATTAGTTTGTAAATGTGTGACTCAAGTCTAAGAATGTTATTTGCTCATCGTAAGACAATTTAAACTCTCTGAACAAAAATAATCACTTGAATTATATCACTACTCACATCACAAGTTGGAGAGGTACAACAACATGAAAGTTTCCTAGTATTTCAGCAGAGTGGACTGTGGGTAACTTCTAGGAAAAACTTGGCTACGTGACAAACGCCAGCTTTGAAAGTTCACTTTAGGGAAGAGAAATAATCTTTGGGGATGTACCAAGTCCCATTCTCCCAGCTTGCTGATTTCTGTCACTAAAGAGAATCCAGTGTCTATTTATTCTTGGAGAGATTTAAGAGGAGTCTTAGACTAAATAAATAACTTATGTTTTTCTTCTTCCTATTGTTCTCCAAATCTGGCTTTCCTAAAAGCTGGGTGAAACACTGGTGATTACTTATTAAACAGGCACTATAAGAAAACATTTCCAAAAAAGAATTATTGTTAGAATCTCACAGCTTCATTGGGGAAACAATTTATATACCACAAAATTCATTCATTGTTAAGTGTATAATTCAATTATTTTTAGTAAACATGAAGAACTGTGCAACCATCACCACAGCCCGATTTTAGAACATTTCTGTTGCACTAAAAACTTTCCTCGTTCTCATTTATAATCTCCATTCCCACCCCCTCAGTCCCATGCAACCACTGATGTGCTTTCTCTATATTCTCTTATCTCCTCTGGGAAATCCATAAAAATGAGATCAACACTGTATAGTCTTCTGTGTCTAGATTCTTTTACCTGGTATAATGTTTTTGACATTCATTCATGTTGCAACATGGGTAAGTAGCTCTTTCCATCTTATTGGTAAATAATCTTCCACTGGAAAAAGATACTACATTTTGGTTATCNTACACCTGTGATGGATTCATGTCGATGTATGGCAAAGCCAATAGAGTATTGTAAAGTAAAATAAAGTAAAATAATAATAATAAAATTGTTTTTATAATTCTAGTTCCTTTGCATTTCCATGTAAATTTTAGGATCATCTTATCAATTTCTACAAAAAAGGAGATGGAAATTCTGTTGAATCTACAATTTGAGGAGAACTGAAATCCTAACTCTCTCTTTCAGTCCATAAACTTGGGGTATTGTTTTATTTACCTCTTTTAAAATTTCTTTTAGTAATATTTTTTAGCTTCCATTGTGAAGGTCATATTCTTTTTATTGTTTAACCCTTAGGTACTTATTCTTTTTGATGCTTTTTTGAATGAAATTGGTTTTTTTCTTTCATGTTCGCAATGTTCTTTGCTAGTATGTCAAATCTGATTTTGGTATATTAATCTTGCATCTTACAAACTTGCTATACTCATTTATTAGTTGTTCCTGTCTTTTTTGCTTCCTTAGGATTCTCTACATACAAGATAGTTTCATCTGAAATTTAAAAATGATAAGAGTCCTTTCAAATCTAGATGCCCTTCTTTCCAACCTCTCCTCCCCTCCTTCTCTTCCCTTTCTTTCCTCTTTCCTTCCATCTTTCCCCCCTCCCTCTTTTCCTTCTCTTTCTCTCTTCTTTTTTCCTGCTGTTCTTCCTTTCTTTTTCATTACTACATGTCCTAAAGCCTCCAAAACTATTGATTAAAAATGCCAATAGATGATATCAATGTCTTGGGAACTGATCCTCGGAAAAAAACAGTAATTTCATGATGAAATGTAATGTTAGTTACAGGGTTTTCATAGATGCCCTCTATCAGGTTAAGGAAGTTCACTTTTGTTCCTACTATTTGTTGAACCCTTGGCTATTTGTCACCAAATTTGGGATGTTTTGGCCATTATTTCTTCAAATATTTTCTCTGTCTCTTTCTCCCCTCCCTCTGAGATTCCCATTATGCATATTTTAGTAAATTGGATGTTGTCCTGCATATCACTAAAAGTTTGTTCATTTCTCTTAGGCATTTTTCTGTGTTATTTAAATTGGATAAATTTGATTAGGGTATCAAGAGTGACGATCCTTTCTCCTGCCATTTTAATTTTGTTGTTGAATATATTTAGTGCATTTTTCACTTCATTTAATATCTTTTAATTCTAGAATTTCCATGTGTTTCTTTTCTAAAGTTTCTATTTTTATTGCTATTTTCAATTTGTTGAGTCAATGTCATATTTTCCTTTAATTCTTTAAATATGGTTTCCTTTAGTTCTTTGAACTTATTTATAATAGCTGCTTTGACATCTTGGTCTGCTAAATACAACATCTGGGGTTACTCAGAGATAATTTATAATGTTGACTTTCTTCCCTCAGTGTGCGTTATATTTTCCTGCTTTCTCTGCATGACTCGGCATAATATTTTGTTGAATATGAGCATTTTGGCAGTATATTGTATTAGGTCTGGGTTCTGATTTGTATGTGTGAGAGGGAACTGTTGTTGCTGAATTTTTTTGTTGGTTTGGTTTTAGCAGTTTTCTCTGTACTAAATTTGCCATATCTCTCTCCCCCAGGCAGATGAAAAAGCAGAAGTCTAAGGAGTAAGATGAAAAAGATTCAGACTCTAGATACAGACCAGAAATTGGATCATGAAGCAGGGGTCTTAATAATTGGGTGGTCTCTTAAGTGGTCTCTCTGGAAGAGAAAGGAAAGGAGAGGACAGCAAGGGTTGGGGCAGTGTGATGTAAGGCGTGCCCACAGAAGGTAAAGGGGCTGGATGGGAAAATATCAGAGTTACAAGTCATGTAGCCGCTACCTAACTGGCCTGATGTTAGGAGTCATCTATATACCTAAGTAAAATTAGATTCCCTGAGCCCAGCCATCTTCTATCAAAAACTTCCAAAGACGGACTCAGAAACAAACACTGTAACAGGTTCCTCTTTTGATTCTCATGATCAGGTGAGCTTCATCAAAAAATATCTAACACTGAATCTAGTAAGTTTCTGAAAATCACAGAAGGGAAAATGAGTGAGCAGATAGGAGGAAAAAAAAAAGAGGGAAGTGGGGAGTAGCTAGTGGGGCATCAGGGAAAGATTTAAGGGAGAGGAGAAGGAGCTAAAAAGGTAGTGGAAATGGAAATGCTGGAGATGGGGAGACAAGCAAGGCCAGGTGCTCCATGAGGACAGGGACCAACCTGCCTGTTCATGTCGGTCCTCAGCTCTCTAACAGATGCCTGGCACATCGTAGGCTCTTATGCATAAATAATTTAGGTGTGGGATCCCGCTACCAGTGAGATAGATTAACCATAAAAAGCAAGATGACAGTATCTTGCTCTGGAGCTACAGGGCAGGATGAAAGGATGTATATATATAGTCTAAGGGCCTGGAACAAAGAGATGATATTTAATAGAAAAGACTTTACAGTTAGCTAAAAAGGAGGTTCAGGCATTGAGAGAGACTTGTAGAGAAATCGTGATGATACAACTGTAGAGAAATGTATACACTTAGACCCTTTTAAATGTAGCTGCCCCCTCTTGTTGTTCAGTTGTTAAGTCATGTCTGATTCTGCGACCCCAGGGACTGCAGCACACCAGGCTTCCCTGTCCTTTATCTCCCAGAGTTTGCTCAAACTCATGTCCATTGTGTCCATGCTGCCATCCAATCATCTCATCTTCTGCTGCCCGCTTCTCCTCTTGCCCTCAATCCTTCCGAGCATCAGGGTCTTTTCCAATGAGTCATCTCTTCACAATCAGGTAGACAAAGTATTGGAGCTTCAGCTTCAGCATCAGGACTTCCAATGAATATTCAGGACTGATTTCCTTTAGGATTGACTGGTTTGATCTCCTTGCAGTCCAAGGGATTCTCAAGAGTCTTTTCCAACACCACAGTTCAAAAGCATCAATTCTTTGGCACTCAGCCTTCTTTATGGTCCAACTCTCACATCCATACACGACTACTGGAAAATTCACAGCTTTGACTATACAGATCTTTATCGGTCAAGTGATGTCTCTGCTTTTTAATATGCTGTCCTAGGTTTTATTTATAAATGATAACTCTATATTTTAATGGTAACTCTTTAACAAACAAAAGCCAAAAGCTTTGTCCAATCAGTAAAGGATTTAAAAGTTACCAGTCAAAGATCAAGACATTCTAAGGAATGGTTTCCCTTGAAAGAGGGAAGAAGTAACAGCAATTTGACTGAAAGCGATAGCATCAGCTGAGCCCTATGGAAACAGAAATAAATTCTGGCAGTGATTAGGGGAAATTATTATGGAGTTAGATCAGGTTCTCCACATTCCCTTTGCTGACTAAAAAAGAAAACCTAAAGGAAATTCCCTGGTCTTTGCCAGCTGTAGGGCAAACAGAAGGTGATACTGATAAGGTAGCTATCTAATGACAGGCTGGAGGTGGCACTGGACTCAAGACACGAGGTCCAGTGGGAACAGGAACAACCGCAGGGTTTCGTGAGAGATTGAGCAAACCTAGAAGGAGAGTAGTGCTAACAACTCAGGCTTCTAGAAGTAAGTTACACAGCTGGAGGACACCTACTGTCTCAGCTGTGAATATACCTGTGGCTGCCACGACATCAAAGTGTACACCCAGAAGTGGCCAGTGATCAGACTCTAGGTCCTTGCCCCAGCTTGACTATCTCACAGGGCTGGTCCAATCTGGGAGAGACAGGAAAGACCAGAGTACACTGGGAAGGACTGATACATTAGAAATTCAGCCTCAAGGGTAGATGGGCTGCAATGTGAGACAGGTGCTTTCTGTACCTAGATTACATATTTATTACCAGGTCAAACATTAATAGGTAATGCACTTGATGTTAGCTTATATAGCTATATTCGGCCATCAAATCCTTTTATTTACTTATGAATATATAAGAGTCCCTTTCTTGAGAGGAGAAGCGAGTCACTATTGACTCACCTTCCGAGAAAGAACACCAGGGATTCCAGAGAACTGAAAAGTCTCAAGAGAAAAACAGTAGTGTGCATTCTAAATATGTCACTCATAAGCACGTCCAGACAGTGTCCGAAAATACCACATTTTAGTTGTGTGTTGATTAAGAATCTTCTGGAAGAGTGTACACCCATGGCATCACCAAAGGATAGTCAACCATTTTGCCAGAATATAATAAAAGAAGACAAGTTTGGCAAAAACAGTGGACTGACCAGAATAGACCTTCCCCTGCTGCTCTGTAAACAGCAAAGAATATGCTATTTTGATTGTGGATCATCTTTTTATATGAAAAGACAGTTTATTCTATTTATTGCCAAACTCTTAAACTACTGGATATAATTTTCCACTTCATCCCAGAAGTTTCCATTTGAGATGAGAGAGAAGAAAACTCATTTATTCTACAATAAAAAATAGCCAAACATCCTATTTAGTGTAATGTAGATTTAAGCACACTCTATATGGCAAAGCAGACATCATTTATACTGAACCTAAATAATAATAATAATAATTTTTGAAGAATGTTATAATGGAAATTACTGTTTCATTTATGGAGGGTGATCCCTAGAAACAGAACTTGAAGTGAGGGGTATGGGAAAGTGGTGAATATATAGTTAAGACACTTCAGAGCAAATAATTATCAACTACAGGGACATAAGAAGCTCACAACAAGATTGTGAAAATCAAACAGGTACTAAAAAGAATTAAAAAGAGGAATAAGATCATGAATGGAGTAGGGACAACTTGGAGTGAACTGGCAGATTTCAAAATCCAAATATGCTTGTCATGGATTTTCCCCAAACAGGAAGAAATTCTTCCTTTCTGCTCTAGAGGGCAAGTCAGTCCTAGGCAGGTCCTGAAACAAGTCAGTGCCCAGCCTCAGCCTTCTTGAGAGGAGAGGAGGCTGCCCCAGGTTCTTTTCGTCTCTGGAAGACTCGGCCACTGGGGGCCTTGCTCCCACCCAGTTCCTACACATTAGGGCCACACCTTAGTGCTGATCCCACCACTCACCCCTCACTTCCTCACTTAGACCCTTTTCCTGTGGTTACATTACTAATATGTAATATTTTCTGACACTATCTTGAAAGTGCTTATGAGTGACATATTTAGAATATACATTACTATTTTTCTCTTGAGCCTTTTCAGTTCTCTGGAATCCCTGGTGTTCCAGCTTCCTTGAAAGGGGAGTCAATAGTGACTTACTTCTCCTCTCAGGAATGGGACTCTGGTGCACTCAGGCAGTCAAAAGGATTTGATGGTAAAATATGGCTATACAAGCTAAATTCTAGTGCATTACCCTCTGGACAGGTAGGGGCTTATGACCTGGTTACCACTGGGACAGTGACTCAGCTTGGCATGTACTTGTTGCTCAACAAGCTTCTGAGAAATGAATGCATTCTGTAATGTCTGGGTGAGTTTCTCCTAATAGGACTCTTTTCTCCATGCCTTCTTTCAAGAGTTCAAAAGACTTTCTGTTTGTTTTGTCAATTTTTTTTCCAGATATAAGGAAAAGATCAAACAGAACAAGAATAAAAGCATTTTCTTCCAGCAGAGTTAGAAGGTGACATCATGGAAAGCAATCAATAGTCATTTATTTTAATGGGACTTATTACACTGTTGACTTTACATTGGAACCAAAGATCCGACAATGGACAGACAAGCTCAAGGTGGGGGTGGGAGGCACTTGAAGAGATATGATGGAGGAAAAGGTTTGAAGTTTTCTTGCTTCCTGATAGAAAATAGGCAAAATTTTCCAAGTGTAATTTCACAAGTAAAATAGCCAAACTCCTTAAACTATTCCATGCTTTGTAAAGCAGAAAGAGGAGGCTGGTGGTAGAAACACAATCCAATCTCTGTACAGAGCTCACTGCCAGTGAGGCTCAACTTCTGGGGATCTTGACATCTGGGAACAAATGTCTACATCGACACATGTCCTTTCCCCCATCACATGAGGATGAGAAGCTACTAAATGTATATTATTTATAAGCCAGTGTGATGCTTTTCTTACAAAATACACTAATTGGTTATTTTATTATGGCTACCAGCTGGTTGGATGGCATCACCGACTCAATGGACATGAATCTGAGAAAACTCCAGGAGATGGTGAAGGACAGGGAAGCCTGGCATGCTGCAGTCCATGGGGTTGCAAAGAGTTGGACACAACTGAGCAACTGAACAAAAACAAATAACTGAAATTGAGAAATGAGACACAGTTTGTCTCTTCTAGTTTTTCCAACCCTGCCTCCAAATTAAAATCAACAGAGTCTTCTTAAAAATTACACATGCCAGGGCTCTGTTCCAGAGATTCTGGTTAACTATTCAGGGCTTTCCAAAGTTTCATGGTTTTCAGACTTTTAATAATCCATTTAGTTGGTATTTTTCAAAAAATAAATTAAAAAAAAAAAAACAAAACATGATCCCATTGCTGAAATCCTTCTTAAAGTGTAATGATCAGAACTGGGTGGGTTCTGATCATGCAATGTAACACACAAGAGATGATGTTATGGGACCTTCCTGGGAGTCCAGCGGTTAAGACTTTGTCTTCCAAAGCAGGGGGTTCGGGTTTGATCCCTATTCAGGGAGCTAAGATTCCACAGGCCTCGTGGACANGGTGGGTTCTGATCATGCAATGTAACACACAAGAGATGATGTTACGGGACCTTCCTGGGAGTCCAGCGGTTAAGACTTTGCCTTCCAAAGCAGGGGGTTCGGGTTTGATCCCTATTCAGGGAGCTAAGATTCCACAGGCCTCGTGGACAAAAACCAAAAAAAAAAACATGAAAGAGAAGCAATACTGTAACAGATTCAATAAAGACTTTAAGAATTGTACCACATTAAAAAAAAAAAAAAAAGATGTGATCTTACAGGGTAGACCACAGAAGAAATAGTCCCTCTATTGCTGTTTAGAATCATCTCACACAGGAAACTTTGGGTAAAATTACCTCTTATTTTTGACTAATAATCATCACACTGAATCTGCAGTTATCTAAACCCCCAGAGTGGTAACCAGAACTGTGGTGCTGGAGAAGACTCTTAATATAAAACCAATCAATCCTAGAGGAAATCAGCCCTGAATATTTATTAGAAGGATGGATGCTGAAGCTGAAGCTCCAACACTTTGGCCAGTTGATGCAAACAGCTGACTCACTGGAAAAGACCCTGATGCTAGGAAAGATGGAGNAATCAATCCTAGAGGAAATCAGCCCTGAATATTTATTAGAAGGATGGATGCTGAAGCTGAAGCTCCAACACTTTGGCCAGTTGATGCAAACAGCTGACTCACTGGAAAAGACCCTGATGCTAGGAAAGATGGAGGGCAGTAAGAGAAGCAGGGAAGGAGAATGAGATTGTTGCATGGTATTACCAGTTCAATGGACAGCAATCTGGGCAAACTCCGGGGGACAGTGAGGGACAGGGAAGCCTGGTGAGCTAGAGTCTATGGGGTCGCAAAGAGTAAGACACAACTTAGCAACTGAATGACGGCAACAAACCCCTCCCAGAGTAAATCTCACTTGTGCTGATACATAGCATTATCTGCCATGACCACTGTTTTGGCAGTGTTTTCACTTCCATGAAGCTGAAAATAGCTAATTTTTTTTAATGGTCAGAAGTACATCAAGATCCTGACTGCATAACCCCATGGTGCTCACTATCTTCTATTCACCAAACACATGTCCTCAACCCTTCAAGTCTCTGCTGCTCTCAGAGAACTACAAAGGCCTCAACACATCTACCTGCCTTCCCAGCCTTGAATTCTTGACCATGGCCTTGGTCGTAACAAAGTGCTTCTCACATTTAACAACCCTATTCATCTATCAGCTTCTCCCCGAAACTCCCAAGGCTCCCTGAAACTCTCCCTCCACGGCTCTGCTGAGGTTTGCAAAGTCCTCTGTCACCGCACCAGCCACAGCTGTCATCAATTGCAAGAATTTTAATTCTGTGCATTCCCTCCTACTTATCAAAGACTCAGACTAAGTATGTCTCTAAACCCCTCAGCTTAGTTCTGTAGATACTTGGCACTCAGTGAATGTTTTATGAACAAATGCATAAAACATGAATTCTCACGGCTTTCCAAAAGTGCAAAAGTAAATTGAAAATAGGGTATTGTGTGAGTAATTTCCATCTTGTGTCTTCTAAAATGACCTAGTATTGGCTAGGAGGGTGGGAGGAGAGTTGTTTGTTTTTTCCTGTATTAGAATATAAAGCTGCCAGTTAACATAATATACTAATCCCCAGTAAGGTTTAAGATTATTTAACAAAACAAAGACTTGAAAGACAAGATGGAAAAGAATAAAGAGCAGTGTTAGACTGGGATGGCAATATTGTCTTCTCATAATGCTGTCTGCTTTCTCCTGTCATTTGGGCACAAGGCTTCAACTCAGAGAATGTCATGATTAGATCTTTATGCACAGCTGGTCCACCCTGAATGTGTGTAACTTTCTTTGACAACTTCCAGTTCCCAGTGGCTTCAAACACAAACAGCATCTCTCTGAAAGGATGGAGTGTACGTGATAACACATGGTAACAGTGTATCAAGGAATGGCTTCTGTGGAGCAGCAAGTGCACTTTCAACTGCATAAAAATGCTACAGTTTTGTAGAGAAGATATGGCAGTGACATATAATGGAGATTAAATAAATCTTCCATCCTGTCAGCAACTATAGATACTCCTTTGGAGCTTTAGTCAGTCAGTTCAGTCAGGTTCAATCAGTTCAGTCGCTCAATCATGTCCGACTCTTTGCGACCCCATGGACTGCAGCACGCCAGACTTCCTTGTCCTTCACCAACTCCCAGAGTTTGCTCAAACTCGTCCATCAAGTCAGTGATACCATTCGTCTCATTGTCTGTCATCCCCTGCTCCTCCCACCTTCAATCTTTCCCGGCATCAGGATCTTTCCCAATGAGTCAATTCTTCACATCAAGCAGTTGAAGTATTGGAGTTTCAGCTTCAGCATCAGTCCTTCCAGTGAGTATTCAGGACTGATTTCCTTTAGGATTGACTGGTTTGATCTCCTTGCAGTCCAAGGGATTCTCAAGAGTCTTCTCCAACACCATGGTTCATAAAGCATCAGTTCTTCAGTGTTCAGTATTCTTTATGGTCCACCTCTCACATTCATACATGACTACTGGAGAAACCACAGCTTTGACTACACAGAACTTCGTCGGCAAAGTAATGCCTCTGCTTTTTAATATGCTGTCTAGCTTGGTCATAGCTTTTCCTCCAAGAAGCAAGTGTCCTTTAATTTCACGTCTGTGGTCACCATCTGCAGTGATTTTGGAGCCCAAGAAAATTGTCTGTCACTGTTTCCATTGTTTCCTAATCTATTTGCCATAAAGTGACTGGACCGCATGCCACGATCTTAGTTTTTTGAATACTGAGTTTTAAGCCAACTTACTTTTTCACTCTCCTCTCTCACTTTCATCAAAAGGCTCTTTAGTTCCTCTTTGCTTTCTGCATAAGGGTGGTATCATCTGCATATCTGAGATTATTGATATTTCTCCCAGCAGTCTTGATTCAAGCTTGTGCTTCATCCAGCCCAGCATTTCACATGATGTACACTGCATACAGGTTAAATAAGCAAGATGACAATATACAGCCTTGACGTATTCCTTTTTCAATTTGGAAACAGTCCATTGATCCATGTCCGGATCTAACTGTTGCTTCTTGATCTGCATACAGATTTCTCAGAAGGCAGGTAAGGTGGTTTGGTATTCCCATCTTTTGAAGAATTTTCCAAAGTTTGTTGTGATCCACACAGTCAAAGGTTTTGGCATAGTCAATAAAGCATAAATAGATGTTTTTCTGGAACTCTCTTGCTTTTTTGATGATCCAATGGATGTTGGCAACCTCTGGAGTTTCAAATGCTATCTAAAATATTTCTAACATAGGTACTTCCCTAGTGGTCAGTGGTTAAGACTCTGCACAATGCAGAGAGCCAGGTTTGATCTCTGGTGTGGGAATTAGATTCCACATGCTGCAACTAAGAGTTTATATGCACAACTAAAGATCCCATATGCTGCAACTAAGACCTCAGAAAGCAAAATAAATATGTTTAAAAAAATTTTAATTAAAATATTACTAAAGTGGACACAATTTGTCATAACTAGCAGGATCCTAGCATTAGAAAAGAAGTGTTTAAATGACAAATAAGATATGCTGATATAAATGTACAGAGAAAACACATATAATGAGATTCTCTGTGTCTAGTTTTCTAGTTTCAGTTTTCTAACTGATCAAACTTACCTCAGTTTTGAAAAAACTTATCTTTATCCATCAACCCTAACTTGCAGATGAGTTCTTAAGAATATGCATTTGCAACAACAGGTATGGACCTTGAAAGCGTTATGTTAAGTGAAGTAAATTCACGCAGAAAAAGACAAATACTGTATACTCTCACTTACGTGTGAAATCTAAAACAAATAAAAAACAAAAAAACAAATGAGAAACCATGCCAACCACATAGAAAAAGAGATCAGTGGGAAGAAAAGGAATTGGGTAAAGTGTTCAAACAGGACAAACTTCCAGTTATAAGAAAACTAAGTTCATTAACACTGTTGTATGGTATATATAAAGCTGTTAAAAAAGGAGAGCCTAAGAGTTCTCATCACAGGAAAAAATTTTTTTCTTTTCTTTTTATTGTATCTATACAAAATGATGAATGTTAACTAAACCTATTATAATAATTTCACAATATATGTCAATTAAGCCATTATGCTGTATACCTTAAACATATACAGTAATGTATGTCAATTGCTTCTCAATAAAACTAGAAAAAAAAGAAGAAAACTAGGGAAAAAAACTATTAAAAAAAATAATATGTATCGATATCTACTACAATTAAGAGAAAGCACACACCAAACCAGACCTTTTAGCCCTTCTGCAGAGGCCTGATGTTATTAGGACAAGAAAGGAGGGTTAAGGGTTTCAGCTCCTCAAAACTTTCAGCATAGCAAGCCTGGTTTTACCTGTTTTACACATCGGTCATCTATAAAACAGGCTTCTCTGGTGGCTCAGTGGTAGAGAACCCGCCTGTCAATGCTGGAGACATGGGTATGATCCCTGAGTCAGGAAGATCCCTTGGAGAAGGAAACAGCAACCCATTACAGTCTTCTCACCTGGGAAATCCCATGGACGGAGGAGCCTGGCAGGCTACAGTCCATGGGGGTCACAAAGAGTCAAACACATCTTAGTGACTAAACAGCAACAGCATCCATAAAACAGATTTAATGACTTCAGAAAGCTTGAAAATCACGATACTGAAAAAGTTAGAAGTCCCAGGGCAGCAGAAACCTATGGAACAGATTTAGGTCACCCAGCATCCAACCTGGACTCAGCACCAACCAGACATGTAATGTGGAACCAGCCACAGAAACCCTACTTTCTTGGCTATATCATACATAAGTCAGATAAGCAAACATTCAAAACCAATATACACAAAATGTTCAGACACAGTATCTAATTTGCACAGTTCTATGAAATGGGTGGCTGTGTTTGTGTGTAGGCATGTGTGTGTGTGCATAATCAGGAAATTATCAAAAAAATTACACTGCCCAAGGTCACATGTAATGGGAGTCAGAGACCTAGAATTAATGGGAAGGTCCCTTGGAAAATGAAATGCAACCCACTCCAGGATTCTTGCCTGAGAAATCCCATGGACAAAGGTGCCTGGTGGGCTACAGTCAGTGGGGTCACAAAGAGTCCAAACATAACTGAGCAACTGAACACTCATGCACACAAGATGAAAATTATTTGGAAAAAAAAGCAGAAGCTTCAAAAAATGTAGCAGCACTTGCTTAGAAAATGGTTACTGACAGCACAGAAAATGTATAAATTATCTTTTAAATAAATCAATGTTTCATTTCCCTGGCATTTTCAGAGAGTGTTCCACATGAAGCCAAGACTTTTAAGAATATGTCTGACTCTTTTGTGTCTGAGTATATTGAGAAAAAAAAAAGTTTGTGCACTTTCTTGATGATTCCAACATTAAAAATACTGGTTATTGTACTCTGTTCCACCAAACTAGCAAACAAAAAACAAATGCAATTCACTAAACATGTTTATGCTTTTGAGAGCTCCTAGGGCCATTGCAACACAGAGGATGGTTTGCCTTGTCTTAAGTGACCCCAGCTGCTGGGTCGCTGTCATTTATTATCGAGACTTCAAACCTTGATGTTCCACACCTTCTCCCGTATTTTACATGCAGTTTTGCTGCAAAAGGCATGTGTCTTGTGACAAAGCACCAGGGATTTTGCCAGTCAGAGGCATGTTTCCTTACTTTTGCACTGCAGCCTATGTTCCAAATCATTAAGAATGTCAGGTTCTTAGGGCTCTGTTAAATACCTTCATGTCATTCACAAATCCTGTGTACATACAATACATTTAACAATCACAGATATTTATTTCAAATGGTGGTTACTATACCTCCAGGTACATTAAAAACTACTGTACTATTTTATAAACCAGATATCTATTATCAAAAAATAATGAAATTGTATGCCTGACTGCGGCTAAACCATCCCAGTCAGCCAAATTATCATATTCCTTCATTCTGAGTGCACTTGAATAAACATTTTAATGTTTCTGAAGAAAAGTTTTGACAAATCTAGACAGCATATTAAAAAGCAGAGACATCAACTTGCCAGCAAAGGTGTATCTAGTCAAAGCTATGGTTTTTTCAGTAGTTGTGTACAGATGTGAGAGTTGGACCATAAAGAAGGCTGAGTGCCAAAGAATTGATGCTTTTGAACTGTGATGTTGGAGAAGACTCTTGAGAGTCCCTTGACAGCAAGGAGATCAAACCAGTCAATCCTAAAGGAAATCAGTCCTTAATATTCATTGGAAGGACTGATGCTAAAGCTGAAGCTCCAATACTTTGGCCACCTGATGCAAAGAGCTGATGGTGGGGAAAGACCCTGATGCTGGAAAAACCAAGAGCAGGAGAAGGGAGCAGCAGAAAATGAGGTCATAGATGGCATCACTGACACAATGGACATGAGTGTGAGCAAGCTCCAGGAGATAAAGGACAGGGAAGCCTGGAGTGCTGCCATTCATCATGTTGCAAAGAGTCAGACAGATCTGAGTGACTGAACAACAACATCGTGCAGACGTATGCTGATTCACGTGTAAGCACCAAAATGCTGCTTTCCACTACCCCTACCTCTTCTGGCTCCTAAACAGTCATTTTGGCTTGACAAAATAAATGGATGTAGTTTTTACATATGTACAAAGTGACTCCATTTCAACGAAGTCCAGACCTTTTGCTTCTTTTGTGCAAACTTTCAACTGGTGTCAATGAGAGCTTAGCAAGAGAAAGCATAAAGGGATTGGTCCATTGTTGGAGGATGGAGAGGAAGGGGCATTTTAGGAAAGTGGATCATTTTGTAAAGTCACCCTCCAAATATGGTCTTGGAAGAATATATTTCTTTGTGACATTGTGGGAAGTTCTTTCAGAATGTCAAAAACCTTGCTGAATAATTAAATAGATTTTTTTTAAAGCAAACAGATCTTCATCTTTAAATAACAGTGACTAGAAACTCCCTAGACATATAACCCTATCCTGAATGCTTATGGGGCTGTGCAGTGACCCTGTAAAGTTTTCCTCTGTTGTGAAGTTACTTATTCAATCATAACCTTGGTTTATCATCTTAACTGTGTATTTTTGCTGCTATCACTGGACTGAGCAGTTTCCATCAGGCCAAATTTATCAAAGGCCAAATTTATCTTTTGTTCCTGAAGTTTCATTTATGCTGCAACCTCAAAAACCAAACAACGAATTTCACTTTACCCCTGTTACTGAGCTAGTGGTTGGCAATTTCTAACAACTTAAAAAGAGCTTGAAAACCAAGGTTTCAAATTCAGATTAATATATGGTTATTTAAGCCACAAAGGAAATAACGCCATCTAATCAGGATATTCTTGCAGTCAGGAGAGAGTTTGCTTCCAATCAGTGATCCTGCATGCCAAAACACTTTCTGAGAAGTACATTTATAGATGTATTTTTGAACTTCCTATGTGTCTTGCTATGAGAACAAAAACATCCCTAAAAGTATAGTTCTGCAAAACAGAGGAAGACAAAAGAGCTGTAAAGCTGACACATGCTGTGCAAGACCCCCTGAGACCCTCTTCTAGGTAGAAGTGAGCAATACTGTGTCACACCTGATATGGCAAACTGGGAGTCACAAAATCTGATGTGTTGGCAAAGATCCCTGATGAGGAACCAAAAAAGATGTGTGTGTGTGTGTGTGTGTGTGTGAACATAATGAAAGAAGCCACAGCTTTCTAATGGGCTTCCCAGGTGATGCTAGTGGTAAAGAACCTGCCTGCCGATGCAGGAGACATAAGAGATGTGGGTTCAATCCCTGGGTCAGGAAGATGGCCTGGAGAAGGGTATGGCAACCCACTCCAATATTCTTGCCTGCAGAATCCCGTGAACAGAGGAGTCTGCAAGGCAACAGTCCATAGGGTCACAAAGAGTCAGGTACAACTGAAGCAACTTAACACACACACACATACACACCCACATACATATATGAAAAAGTTTAACCCTACAACTCACTACTTACATTTTTTTACATTTATTTTATATCTTGAATGCACATTATTTGCTTCTTAAATGTTTACTGCCATTAAAGTTACCTCATAGTAAAAAAGAAAAATAATCTTATCATACTAATTGAATGCTTCTTCCATCTTAACCAAGCATTCCTCCACACTGTGGCTGTAACTTCTGCAGCAGGAGGCACAACAGCAAAACTAGCACAAATCCCTTTCTCCTTCTTCACGATTTCAGGGCCAGAAGATCTATTCTTATCGTAGCTCTTAGCCATCTCAGTGTCTTTCCTTATAAGTTGAGAACTTTCATCTTTTCACTCAAAGGAAGCACTTCACAGCATCTCTTTGTCATATTTGAACCGCCAGCCTCACTGCTCTTGCACTGTGCGGCTGCTATTAAGTAAAATCTGGGTCCCTAGAACACATGCCCTGAGGTACGTCGACCGTCAATCTGATCACCCCGACAGAGGGCAGGAGACACCCAACAAAGGGAAATGTCATCAGGCTACTCGGGACGGCATGCAATTTCAAGCTTATGAATTGTTTATATCAGGAATTTTCCATTTAATATTTCTGGATTGTGGTTGGCCAGGTGCAACTGAAACTATAGAAAGTGAAACTCCGGATGAAGGGGGAGAACAGCAAGCACAACCAACTCGGCTGCCAGCTGATGACTTGGGCAGATGGTGGCAGAGCGCGGAAAACAGGGGCGATCCAACTGCTAAATAATGGGGGTACTGGGGGAAACAGAGTCACCAGCATGAAAACAGTACTCCAGGAAATAAAGTTCAACTGAGTAGAAAGAGAATCCCAGGATAGACATTATTGACAAATCACCAATTCTACGAGAGTCATACAGGCTTTGAGAGGACAAATGACATGACCAATTAACTGGACAAAATTCTAAAAATGAACAAATAAAGCAAGGCCACTGAGGGGGAAATTACTGGCAATGAAATGTCTGGAGGACTGGATGTCGGTACAAAGAAAGAATAAATTAGATTCAAATGTCACATCACACAGCACAATAAATTCTAAATGAGTTAAAGTGTAAAACAAACCTTAAAACTATGTCAGAAAAAAGTAGAAAGATACACGTGTAAAACGACACAGATAAATGTTTTAAAAAGAAAGCAATGAAATTCCCAAACTGACAACATAACTAATAAAAGTTTAACATTCTGAATATATAGAGAGAACTGATACAAATAAGGTCATTTTCTTGGAGGCAGGAAAGAAACACAAATCAAATAAATTTCAGTCACCACGGACACAGCTGTAAAACCAAGCACATTAAATACAAATAACAAGAGTCAAAGTTAAAAGACAAAAATTTTACAGGAAAGGAAAGATATTCACAGTAAACCACCTGACTTAATGCCAGACAATATTTACAAAGTCACGATAACATGGAGTGTCTATCCACACGACCACTGGTGATTGTGGAGGCGGTTGTGACAGGTGGGAAAAGGCTGTGTGTGTGCAGTAGTAACATTTACTACAAGGAACTTCACTGGAATCTTGGTGGCTAAGACTTCACCTTCCAGTGCAGGGGGTTTGTGTGTCACAGAGCTAAGATCCCACACACATCACAGCCAAAAAAATCAGAACATAAACTGAAGCAATATTGTAACAAAACTTTAAAAATTGTTGTTGTTGTTGTTGTTGTTGTTTAGTCGCTGAGTCATGCCCAACCCCTCAGGACCCCATAGACTGAAGCCCACCAGGCGCCCCTGTCCATGGAATTTCCCAGGCAAGAATACTGGAGTGGGTTGCCATTTCCTCCTCCAGGGGATCTTCCTGATCCAAGGATCAAACCTGCATCTCCTGCATTGCAGGTGGATTCTTAACCACTGAGCCACCAGGGAAACCCACATCAAAAAATCTTAAAATTTACTATTGAAGAAATAGCAATTTAAGCACTTTAAAAAGTAAATAAAATGGACCTAGTTGCCTAAAGAAAGAGACAAAAAGTGTGTAAAGTCACAGATCTGGAGGCCAGACGTAAGAGAATGGACAGGGTAGAACAGAAGAATGCTGTTTTCTATAAGCCTTCTAATACTACAGCTCCTTTGGTTAAATGCTGGCTTTGAAAACCACATTTTTTCTAGCACAATTAGTTATTTAACTTGTGAACAATCTGAGCATAATCGAGATTTCCCATTTCCTTATGTGTGATTTTGTCTGCAGGAAGAGCTAGAAATACTGCATCAGATAAACTGGTAATTTTTCTTTAGTGAGTCGTGTTTGACTCTTTGCATCCCCACAAACTGTAACCCACCAGGCTCCTCTCTCCACAGGATTTCCCAGGCAAGAATACTGGAGTGGGTTGCCGTTTCCTTCTTCAGAATATCTTCCTGACCCAGGGATTGAACTTGCATCTCCCGCCTTGGCAGGCAGATTCTTTACCACAGAGCCACCAGGAAAGGCCGATAAATTTGGTAGGAAAACACAAAACACACGCTCTCATCAGTTATCTACCAACTACCTCTATGCAGCAGGTATACAAGCCACACCTAACCACATCTCTAATTATGAATATACACTAGTCATGGAGATGAGCAGCAATAAATAAGTCCAGCTGTTTGTAACACCAACATTTACAATTTTAGTATTTTGAATATTTTTCTCTTAACAAAAAGATTTTTAAAATATTATTTTTTTTCCTCTGGTTAATCACTAGTAGTTTGTGTTTTATTCTTTTATAAATAACAGCATTATTTTTTCATATAGCAAGCTATTCAAAAGCAGAAACATTTCTTTGCCAACAAAGGTCCCTTTAGTCAAGGCTATGGTTTTTCCAATAGTCATGTATGGATGTAAGAGTTGGACTGTGAAGAAAGCTGAGCACCGATGAATTGATGCTTTTGAACTGTGGT
>SJYV01051337.1:2899106-2942177 GCA_006410875.1 Neotragus pygmaeus | reverse complement strand
ACATTTCTTTGCCAACAAAGGTCCCTTTAGTCAAAGCTATGGTTTTTCCAATAGTCATGTATGGATGTAAGAGTTGGACTGTGAAGAAAGCTGAGCACCGATGAATTGATGCTTTTGAACTGTGGTGCTGGAGAAGACTCTTGAGAGTCCCTTGGACTGCTAGGAGATCCAATCAGTCCATTCTGAAGGAGATCAGGCCTGGGATTTCTTTGGAAGGAATGATGCTAAAGCTGAAACACCAGTACTTTGCCACCTCATGCGAAGAGTTGACTCATTGGAAAAGACTCTGATGCTGGGAGGGATTGGGGGCAGGAGGAGAAGGGGACGACAGAGGATGAGATGCCTGGATGGTATCACTGACTCAATGGACGTGAGTCTGAGTGAACTCCGGGAGTGGGTGATGGACAGGGAGGCCTGGCGTGCTGCAGTTCATGGGGTCGCAAAGAGTTGGACATGACTGAGCGACTGAACTGAACTGAAGCTATAAAAACAGTATTTCCACGATCTATAACACTATTACCAAGATTTTTTTAATATAATAAATGCAAAATATTAAAATACAATAAATATTAATAGAGTACTCATATGGGGATTCCCAGGTGGCTCAGTGGTAAAGAATCTGCCTGCCAGGGCAGGAGATGCAAAAAACATGGGTTCGATCCCTGGGTAGGGAAGATCCCCTAGAGAAGGAAATGGCAACTCACTCCAGTATTGTTGCCTGGGAAATTCCATGGACAGAGAAGCCTGGCAGGCTATTGTCCATGGGGTCAGACACACAGGAGAGGAAAAACAATGCCTTGAATTTGCTTTTAATTTATTTCAAAATTATTCGTTGTCAAATTCATGTATGTCATTCATAAAATATTTGAGTATCATGCCCCAAATCCCATTTTTGCCCTGTTGTATTTATTTGTTGTTTTGTTCGCTCATTTTTTTAATTGAATTGACTTTATTTTTTAGAGCAATTTTACATTTACAGAAAAACTGAGGAAAAGCATGGAGTTCCCAAACACATAGCTACCCTATTATTAGCACCTTGCATTAAGTGTGGTACCTCGTTACATCTGATGAGCCAGCACTGGTACATTATTGTTATTATTAACAGAGGTCTACAGTTCACTCTGTGTGTTGTACATTCTCTGGGTTCTGACAAATGTATAATGACATGTATTCACCATCACAGTGTCATTCAGAATAGTTTCATTGCTCCAAAACTCCCCTGTTCTCCGCTGATTCATCCTGGCCTCCCCCTGAGCCCTTAGCAACCACTAATCCCTTTACTGTCTCCAGAGCTTTGCCATTTACAGAAAGCTACACAGTTGGATTCACACAGTGTGTGGCTTTTTCAGACTGTATGCTTTCACTTAGCATATAGGATTCTGCCATGTATTTCTGTGGCTTGAGAGCTCATTTCATTTTATTGCTGAATGGCATGAATGTACCACAGTTTGATTCCTAACACCTACTAAAGGACATCTTGACGGCTTTCAAGTTAGGGTAGTTATGAGAATACCTGTTATAAACATTTGTGTGCAGGTTTTTAAATTTTTAATTTAAATTTTTTTAGTTGGAGTATAATTACTTTACAATGTTGTATTAGCTTCTGCTATACAGCAGCATGAATCACCTATGCTGTGCTGTGCTGTACTTAGCTGCTCAGTTGTATCTGATTCTTTACCACTCTATGGATGGTAGCTCTCCAGGCTCCTCTGTCCATGAGGATTCTCTAGGCAGGAATACCAGAGTGGGTTGCCATGCCTTCCTCCAAGGGATCTTCCTGACCCAGGAATTGAACCAGGGTCTTCTGCATTGCAGATGGATTCTGCACCAGCTGAGCTACCAGGGAAGCCTGAATCACCTATATGTGTATATAAATCCCCTCCCTGTTGAGTGTGTGCAGGTTTTCCTGTGCATGGACATAAGTTTTCAATTCATTTGAGTGCAATTAAGTTTTCAACTCAAGGCTCATGACTGCTGGATCACATGGTAAGAGCACATTTAGTATTGTAAGAAATGGCCAGACTGTCTTCCAAAGTGGCTATAACACTTTGCTTCCCCATAAGAAGTAAAGGAGAGTTCGTGTTGCTCCACACCCTCACCCACATTGGGTGTGATCAGTGTTTTGGATTTTAGGCATCTAATTGATATGTAGCAGTAGCCTGTTTTAATTCCAATCCTCTAATAACATATGATGGTGAGCATTTTCTCATACACTCATTTGCCATCTGTGTATTTTCTTCGGTGAGGTGTCTGTTCACACCTTTCGCCCATTTTTAAAATTGGGTTGCTTCTTATTGTTGAGCTTTAAGAACTCTATTTATTTTTGCAAAATCTGACTTATCTTTTCATTCTTTAAACAGCATCTTTCACAAAGTGGAAGTTTTCATTTTAGTCAAGTTCAACTTATTATTTTTTTCTTTAGTGGTTCATGTTTTTATCACACAGTTTTGCACAATGCAGTAATTTTTAGGAATTCAGAGTGTGTGATAGCCACTGACCACATTTATCCTTTTCAACCATTCATTTATTTGACCACATCACTCATTTTGAATAAAGCCCCAAAATAACTGGTATAGAAGTACTGAGAAGCATAACTTATGGTGAAAAATTGGAAACTTAATGACAAACAGTTGAGTTTGAAAAGTAATACAAGAGAATATTACCAATATGAAATAGGAATATGGTGTTAAAGATGGTTAGCATGTCAACATTCTTTACATGTGAAAGTGTTGTTGTTACTGCTGTTGTTCAGTCACTAAGTCATATCCAACTCTTTGCAACCCCATGGATTGCAGCATACTAGGCTCATCTGTCCTCCACTATCTCCCAGAGTTCATTCAAATTCATGTCTACTGAGTCGGTGATGCGATCTAACCATTTCATCCTCTGCCACCGCCTTCTCCTTTTGTCTTCAATCTTTCCCAGCCTCAGGGTCTTTTCCAATGAGTCAACACTTTCCATCAGGTAGCCAAAGTATTGGAGCTCCAGATTCAGCAATAGACCTTTCAATATATATTCAGGGTTGATTTCCTTTGGGATTTATCAACTGGTTTGATCTCCTTGCCATCCAAGGGACTCTCAAGAGTCTTCTCCAGCACCACAATTCGAAAGTATCAATTCTTTAGTACTCAACCCTTCTTATGGTCCAACTCTCACATCTGTACACGACTACTGGAAAAATCATAGCTTTGATGACACAGATCTTTGTCTGCAAAAGGATGTCTCTGCCTTTTAATACACTGTCTAGGTTTGTCATAGCTTTTTTCCAAGGACCAAGTGTCTTTTAATTTCGTGGCCACATTCACTATCCACAGTGATTTTGGAGCTCAAGAGAATATATAATCTGTTACTGCTTCACTTCTTCCCTTTCTATAGTGATGAGACCAGATGCCATGATTTTAGATGTTTTTAAGGTTGAGTTTCAAGCCAGCTTTTTCACTCTCCTCTTTCACCTTCATCAAAAGGCTCTTTAGTTCCTCTTTACTTTCTGCCATTACAGTGGTATCATCTGCATATGTGAGGTTATTGGTATTTCTCCAGGCAATCTTGATTTCAGCTTGTAATTCATCCAGCCTGGCATTTCACATGATGTACTCTGCATAGAAGTTAAATAAGCAGGGTGACAATATACAGTTTTGTTGTACTCCTTTCCCAATTGTGAACCAGTCTGTTGTTCCACACCCGGGTTCTACTGCTTGTTGACTCACACACAGGTGGTCTGGTGCTTCTAACTCTTTTAAGAATTTTCCACAGTTTGTTGTGATCCACATAGTCAAAGGCTTTATCATAGTCAAAGACGCAGATGTTTTTCTGGAACTCCCTTGCTTTCTCCATGATCAAACAAATGTTGGCAAGTATACTTGTGGTTCCACATCTTCTTCAAAACCCAGCTTGTACATCTGCAAGTTCTCATTTCACATACTGCTGAAGGCTGGCTTGAAGGATTTTGAGCATAAGCTTGCCTGCATATGAAATGAGTGCAACTGTATGGTAGTTTGAACATTCTTTGGCATTGCCCTTCTTTGGGATTCACATGAAAACTGACGTTTACCAGTCCGGTGGCCACTGTTGAGTTTTCCAAGTTTGCTGGAATATTGAGTGCAGCACCTTAACAGCATCATCTTTTAGGATTTTAAATAGTTCAGCTGGAATTCTGTCACATCCACTAATATGTCAACATTCTTTACATATGAAGGTAAGTCCATGGAAATTTCTTAAGTGAAGAAAGTAACAGGTAAAATATCAATCATACATTAATTTCAACTAAAAACTGTAATCTGACAGAAATAAAAATTCAGTAACATGTATTAGTTAGAATAAGGAGCACTCGTTGTAAAACGAATCCAAAACTTCACCAAAAAAGTTCATTTTTCATTTGTGCAAAGTTGAACACAAATATTCCAGGTAAGCATCAGCTAAACGGCCAGCCTCCTTCCAACTACGGCTCCAGCATCCCCCAGGTCACAGTGCCCTTGGCCAATTACTTCCTCTGCACTTGGCCAGTGGGTGGAGAAAGCAGGTGAGGACCACACAGGAGGTTTTCTCAGGCTGGGTTGAAAGGCTGAACTCACTCGCACCCACATGACCCGCAAAGCAGGTTAGGAAAAGTGGCCCAACTTTGTGTTCAGGACAGAGGATCACTTTCGTGCCTGCATGCACCTCTCTGCACTTAACGAAATTAGACTTTTTTTTCCTTAGACTCCTTTCTCCTTTCAATTTTCCCCAAATCTGTAATAGTATGTAAGTATTCCTTATTATCTTTATCTATTTAGTTCCAGATTATGAGAACTTAAATACACTTATCCAAGTCTATTCGGTTTCTTTGTTCAAATAGGAAGGGCTTTGATAGCTAGGATTTATTCATTCTTTAAAAAAAGAAAACCTAAATTTACAGCCTCTCTAACCTTTATTTCAGATAATAATCACCTAAATCAACTAAGAGCATTGTCTGACCTACTTAAAAATTTTACAGTAAGATTATGTCTTGCTAAAGAAACATCATGCAACAATTTATTCTCTGATTTCTTATTCTTAACCCAAGTCTCTCTCTTTTCTAAGACAAAGCAAAGTTTCAAAGATTGCTTTCCCAAGTAGCACAAAATGACTCTAGGTCTTCTAACCTACATATTAAGAATTAGCATTGGTTATTCATCAGTGGCATTCATTTTTTATAAAAGGGGTCAACTTTTGTAGAAGTGTCTTGTATTAAGATAGATATTTTTATATGATATAAAGAGCTGTGCGTGCATGCCTACTAAGTCACTTTAGTCGTGTCCAACTCTGCAGCACTATGGATTACAGTATACCAGGCTTCCCTGTCCATTACCAACTCCTGAAGTTTGCTCAAACTCATGTCCATCAACCATCTCATTCATCTTGTCCTCTGTCCTCCCCTTCTCCTCCTGCCTTCAATCTTTCCCAGCATCAGGGTCTTTTCCAATGAGGCAATTCTTCGCATCAGGTGGCCAAAGTATTGACGTTTCAGCCTTAGCATCGGTCCTTCCAATGAATATTCAGGACTGATTTCCTTTAGGACTGACTGGTTTGATCTGTTTGCAGTCCAACAGATTCTCAAGAGTCTTCTCCAACACCACAATTCAAAAGCATCCATCTTTGGTACTTAGCTTTCTTTATGGTCCAACTCTCACATTCATACATGACTACTGGAAAAACCATAGCTTTGGCTAGATGGACCTTTGTTGGCAAAGTAATGGCTCTGCTTTTTAATATGCTGTCTAGGTTGGTCATTGGAGAAGGAAATGGCAACCTACTCCAGTATTCTTGCTTGGAGAATCCATGGACAGAGGAGCCTGGCAGGCTACAGTCCATGGGACCACAAGAGTCGGACACGACTTAGCGACTAAACCACCACCACCAGGTTGGTCATAGCTTTCCTTCCAAGGAGTAAGCGTCTTTTAATTTCATGGCTGCAGTCACCATTTACAGTGATTTTGGAGCCCAAGAAAACACTGTTTCCACTGTTTCCCCATCTGTTTTATGAAGTCTTATTATGATGATCTTTAAAAAATTATATTATGCACTTGGTTGATGATTTTTCTGAAAGATTTTTACTACTAACTTGTCAAGTTATATAAAATGTTCCATACAGGCTCTTAATAAATATTTACATTCAGTCTATGTTTACCTTAAATGGTTTTCTCACGTTTACTATTTTTAATCTCTGAAATTATGAGTGTCTTCCTTTATTTTTCCTAATAAGACTTTATCATAGTTCTTTAATATATGTCATATGTTAAAAGATAAATGACTATCCATTTATGCAAAGCTTTTCTTGCTATTTTATTGCATGACATTTTATTTTCTAACTCTGTCATTACTGCATATATGAAATTTATTTTTTGAAAATTACACAACTGAAAATTAAAATCTTGCCATTTCAGTGAACTTTCAATGTCCTTGGTTTCCTGTATATTATACAGTCACTAAAAGAAGACATTCTAAAAAGATATCCAAGAACCTTATTTGAGGCTCTCCTTCAAATAAATTATTAAACAGATTTTTACAGTTTTAGTAGGATAAACAAACAAAGTTCAATCTGTATCCACTCTTGCTACTACTGCTAAGTCAATTGTGTCCGACTCTGTGCGACCCCAAGGAGAGCAGCCCACCAGGCTCCCCTGTTCCTGGGATTCTCCAGGCAAGAACACTGGAGTGGGTTGCCATTTCCTTCTCCAATGCATGAAAGTGAAAAGTAAAAGTGAAGTCGCTCAGCTGCGTCTGACCCTCAGCGACCCCATGGATTGCAGCCTTCCAGGCTCCTCCATCCGTGGGATTTTCCAGGCAAGAGCACTGGAGTGGGGTGCCATCGCCTTCTCTGTATCCACTCTTAGTCTTCTAATTAAACAAACTGATTAATTAAAACTGAAACTATTTATAAAATCAACCAAATTAAAGAAACTACAACAGATTAGTAATTATGCCTGTGGTAATTAGATTTGGAGTCTGATTTTATAGACATTAAAAGAACAAATTAACAATCATTTGATATCATAAGTGAATATATTGGGCTTCCCAAGTGGTTCAGTGGTAAAGAATCTACCTGCAATGCAGGAGACTTGGGTTCAATCCCTGGGTCGGGAAGATTCCCTGGAGAAGGAAACAGCAACCCACTCCAGTATTCTTGCCTGGGAAATCCCATGGATAGAGGAGCCTGACAGATCTACAGTCCATGGGGTTGCAAAAGGATCGGACACGACTAAACAACTAAAGCGAATATATTAAATGCAACATGATAAATTTTAAAATGCACTCTTTGTATAGAACATTAAAATTTTACTACAATGGCAAAGAATATTTCTAAATATGAAATATTGACTCCTACAGGGAGAACTGCAGCTAGTTTCTAGATTAGTAACTATTTTGAATGTTATAATATCACCACCTACTGGAGAATTAAGGTAGGAACAATTTCTCATCTTGGAAATCCTCATCAATAACGATGTTTACTGAATTTAGACGTTTCTAAATTCACATTTTTTAAGGTGTTGAGGTCCTAACCCTGTACATTACACTCATGAGGAAATAGACACACAGTTCAATGATTTGCCCCAATAACACTACTAATTATACACAAGATGATATGAGGTCAAATTTACATATATAGATAACAATTCTCCCGGTCTCCTAGTTTTCAGTTCCATGATCTGAGTTTTGTTACTCGGCCATGCAGTGACAGACACCATGCTCATTGTCAGGGTCCATTACAATAATGGCTAAAACACCCCTGAAGTGAAAGCAAAGTTGGTTTTCCTATCCAACATATTTATAATTCCCCCCTCGCCTCATTTTTTACTGACTCATAGAACAATTAAGAGCTAAATCTCTGTGACATTCTTATGTCATCTCCAATGGGTGACTGTTGACTGAATTATTTATATGAGCAATCTAATTTCTCATTTTCTCCCTTTTATTTTCTCACCTATAATTAAAGAAAGAAAGGAGATAGCACTTTTCATCTCTCGGATCAACGATTTAAAAGGCTGCTGGAAACTGGGTGGTAAAACTAGCTCCCTCTTAACTGTGAGAGAATAAATTGGTGCCAAAGTTTGCTGGTTATTTCATAGTATGGCCAACCCCCGCCCCCACCTCCAATCTGTGCCTTCTCTTTCCAGTTCAACTGCAGTCCAAAATTACTAAATGGAAAATTCCAGAAATAAACAATTTATGAGTTTTAAACTGAAAACTGTTTTGAGCAACATGATGAAATCCCAGGAGACCCAGTGATCAACACTGTCTACACCTGACATCGAACCACCGGCATCAGCACAGGTCAGTGATCCAGGATCAACCCAAGCAGATGACCCTCTTGATATATCATTATCAGAAGGTCGGAAGTGGTCCCACACTGTGTCACAATGCCCACGTCATCCATGTCATCTCACCATGTAGACATTTTACAATCTCATATCACCTCAAGAAGAAGGATGAATACAGTACAAGATATTTTGAGAGAAACCACATTCACATAATTTTTATTACAATATACTGTTAAAATTGTTCTAGTTACTGTTGTGCTAAGTGCTAATTCGCTTCAGTCATGTTCAACTCTTTGCGACCCTAGGGATTGTAGCCCACCAGGCTCCTCTGCCCACAGGGTTTCGGGTTTCCCAGGCAAGAATACTGGAGTGGGTTACCATGCCTTCTCCAGGGGATCTTCTCAACACAAGGATAGAACCTGAGTCTCTACATCTCCCGCGTTGGCAGGCGGGTTCTTTACCACTAGCGCCACTTGGGAAGCCCTACTTATTATTACTTATGTTAATCCCTTACTCTGCCTAATTTATAAACTAAACTTTATCATCAGTGTGTATGTACAGGAAAAAAACACAGTATATCCAGGGATCTGTACTACCTGTGGTTTCAGAAGGTCTTGCAACACATCTGCTGTGTATACCTGTACACAGGACTATAAAGGGGGACTCCTGTATCCATAAAAAATTTAAGTCACATAGACTTTGATGCCACAATTCCACTCCTAGGAATGTATTCTACTGAGATTTCTACACAAATAATTACTGAAGCATTAATGGTGATAGCAAAAGTGAAATAAATTTGGAGACAACCTAAATGTTATTAACAGGAGACTGACAAAATGTAGGGCATTGATGACAGCCATACCATATGGAACACTGTGCTGTCATTTTTCAAAATAACAGAATTTTAAGCATACTTACAGGAAGAGATAACTAAACTTTCTGTTTAAAGAAAAGGGGCAAGGTTTTCCATTATATATGTACTATCAATCCACTTGCATAAACATATAGACTTTTATAAATGCTTACAATTTAAAAAACATTAATGTATGGTTTTACATAAATATAATTTTATAAATACATGTGATAAATGTGCGTATATATGTATGCATGTGATAAGTATATATATGTGTATATATACATATATACACATTAATAAATACATGCATTTGCTTATGCACAGACAGTTCTTAAGGTGATATGTTACATCTTTTTCAAGTTCTGACTCATATAGCAAAAACACTGTCCTATACTCTGAGAAAAACTACAGAGGATTTAGAAGCATCTATGTGGAACTTGATTTTAAAAAATCATGATTTTTTTATAGTACAAAATTATTATAAAATCCACATAGTATCTGGAACACTCTTAAATACTAAATTTAAGCTTCAAATATTATTTTTGAATATTTGATGTATTTCTAAGTTTTTTCTAATATAATTTTTTTAAATATGATTTTATACTTGAAATGTCTACATGCAATCCCCGATCAAGACCTTTAAAAATGACTAAAGCTACTTCTTAATGACCACCATTGATGAAAAACTTATTTATCCTGCTGCTGCTGCTGCTGCTAAGTCACTTCAGTCATGTCCAACTCTGTGTGATCCCATAGACGGAAGCCTACCAGGCTCCTCTGTCCCTGGGATTCTCCAGGCAAGAACACTGGAGTGGGTTGCCATTTCCTTCTCCAGTGCATGAAAGTAAAAAGTGAAAGTGAAGTCTCTCAGTCATATCTGACTCTTAGCAACCCCATGGACTGTAACCTACCAGGCTCCTCCGTCCATGGGATTTCCCAGGGAAGAGTACTAATATACAACAAAGAAATTTTATTACTTTACAACTGTGTAAAAATTTTAACATAAATGAAAGCCTATTTTCAATTTTAATGTCTTTTCTTTCATTTATAAGTGTGATGAAAAAATTTCTTTGGTGACATGAATGGATTTCCAATGATCAAACATTTCTATAACAAGTAGTTCACCACCTAAATCTCAAATTTGCAAAAAGGTGTGTACCTTGTCAAAGCAAGGATCCTCAAAGTGATCTGGATGCCCCTAAGTGGGCATTTCAGCCCCAAGCAGACAGAATTATTGTGCATGTGGTATACTGGGTGAATAACGTCCCCCCAAAATTCACATCCACCCAGAACCCCAGAATATAACTTTATTAGGTATAAGGGTCTTTGAAGATGTAGTTAACATGAGGTTCAAATCATCCTGGATTCGGGTGGTCCCGAAATCCAGTGAAAGCATCCTCAGAAGAGACAGAAGAGGAGAGACTCTGGGACCCAGAGAACAAGGTGATGCGAGTTCAGCGGCAGGGACTGAAGTGATAGTGTCTGGCATCTGGGCCCATCACTTCATGGGAAATATATGGGGAAACAGTGTCAGACTTTATTTTGGGGGGCTCCAAAATCCCTACAGATCGTGATTCCAGCCATGAAATTAAAAGACGCTTACTCCTTGGAAGCAAAGTTATGACCAACCTAGATAGCATATTCAAAAGCAGAGACATTTCTTTGCCAACAAATGGCCATCTAGTCAAGGCTATGGTTTTTCCAGTGGTCATGTATGGATGTAAGAGTTGGACTGTGAAAAAAGCTGAGTGCTGAAGAATTGATGCTTTTGAACTGTGGTGTTGAAGAAGACTCTTGAGAGTCCCTTGGACTGCAAGGAGATCCAACCAGTCCATCCTAAAGGAGATCAGTTTTGGGTGTTCATTGGAAGGACTAATGCTGAGGCTGAAACTCCAATACTTTGGCCACCTGATGCAAAGGGCTGACTCATTGGAAAAGACCCTAATGCTGGGAAGGATTGGGGGCAGAAGGAGAAGGGGACGGCAGAGGATGAGATGGCTGGATGGCGTCACCGACTCGATGGACATTGGTTTGGGTAGACTCCGGGAGTTGGTGATGGACAGGGAGGTCTGGTGTGTTGCGATTCATGGGGTCGCAAAGAGTCAGACACGACTGAACGACTGAACTGAACTGACACCATCACTACAAATTCCAGCAGTAAAAAAGTAAATCACGTATTATTATAAAGAGCTCTGACTTTGCAGACACCCCTGGAGTCCTGAGGATACCCAAAAAGGCAATGAACTACACTTTGTGAACAGCTATGAATCAGAATAAATGCAGAATATAAAAACAAACAAACAGAAAAAAGCCTAGATGGACCGAGGGCCCTGCAGGATGCTGGGAGCGAGGCAGGGAGTGCATTCTCCATTAGGGACAGTGGAAGGAACCAGCCTGGGGACACTGATGTCAGACTTCCAGCCTCCAGAATGACGAGAATATATTTCTGTTATTCTAAGCCACTCCATTTGCAGAAACTTGTCATGGCAACCCTGAGGGTGGATATACATGGATGCCCACTCAGCGCCCCCAACTGGGGTGGGATGGCGCCTGGCCAGGCTGCTCCCAGCTCTCTGCACTCTGGAGGTGATAGAATGCAGAGCAGCAGCCTGGATGGGAGAGAGCTGGACTCCCCACGGGCTGGGGCTGTGGAGCAGAAAGCTTCCTTTCCTTGAGGTAAACCAAGACTGCAAACCATGATGGAAGATCTATGGGACCTAGTTGTGACTTAGCACCGCACACCCCTGAGCGGATCCACTGGCACCACACCAGGAGTTCAGAAGACACACTGCCACAACATCGGAAATCAACTGCACTCCAGTAACGTGCATAAATAATAAATAAGTAAACAGAGAAAAGAGAAAACACCGTGTGAGTAAACACCGTCAGAATCACCGAGGAAAACAAGGTCAGCCCTTCATTCCAGCTACAGGTGGGTAAAACGTCTTAGACTCAAGAGCAAAGAAAACAATCAGGCCTTTTCAGAAAAATCAGTATCTTCAACAGAGAAAAGTGCGAATTTCAAGAAAATGTTAAACACAGTGCATTTGAAGAATGGACCTATTTGAAAAATACCTTCAAGAGTATCAGTGCATGAGAATCTCAGTCACTTGAAACTGGGTCAGGTTGCGGTCTCCAATATTTGTGTGAGAATCTTCCCCAGCGAGGAGTAATTCATGAAGTGGAGATGCTGGTACATCATGAGTTGCAGTCAGGTATTCTGAGAAAATAAGAAACTCAGCCTTTCCCACCTGATAGACCCTTTCAGGTTAGATGATAAACTGCTACATTATAGCAGAAATGAAGATGGAGTTATAGGTGCTTAACTCATAATTTTTTCTCTGGAAGACCTTTGACAATTTGATTTAAAGATACTTATATATTTTATGGAACTTCCCTGGAAGTCCAGTGGTTAAGACTTCACTTTCAAATGCAAGGGGTATAGGTTTGATCCCTGGTTGGGGAGCTAAGAACTGGCATGCCTCGCCAAAAAACCAAAACATAAAACAACAGAAGTAATAGCATAACAAATTCAATGAAGACTTTTAAAATGGTCCACATCAAAAAAAAGATCTAAAAAATAAAGATACTTACAGATTTTAAATGGCAGATATAAACCTGGTGCTTAGAGAACAGTATCAGTTTAGGGCACTCTTATATAACTAGGTTATAAAGTGAAATTTTGATATTTGGGGTGAATTTGAAAGTGAAGTGAAACTGTTAAGTCACTCAGTTTTGTTTGACTTTTTGTGAGGCCATGGACTGTAGCCCGCCAGGCTCCTCTGTCCATGGAATTCTCCAGACAAGAATACTGGAGTGGGCAGCCATTCCCTTCTCCAGGTGATCTTCCCAACCCAGGGATCAAACCCAGGTCTCCTGTATCGCAGGCAGACTCTTTACCATCTTGTCTCCCTCAAAATAGATACAGAAATGTAGGGGGAAATTATGTGTTAAAAAATAATTTGGAAAATTCTGGAAGTCAGTTTTCATAGACTGTTTTGTTCTTGTGATAAAAAGTTGTATGTTAAAATGTTTAAAAATAGTCCAATCTGGTGAATATCTAAACCTAAACTGGTCCACACATGTCTGCCTTGCTCCTATTTCCATCTGGATGGTTTAGCAGGTAAATAAACTCCTCTGTCCAAAATTATAGTAGTTGTAGTAGAAGTAGTAGTAACAGTAATAATAATCTACAGGAAGACTAAATGTGGGGCCACAGCACCAGCCAGAGGCCTCCCCCACCCCTGCTTCCCAGCTGCTGTCTTGCATCACCTCCTTTAGAAACAACTGTTGCAAATTTCACATGAGCAGTTCTCCTTTTCTTTTACTAAATTCAATTTTACATTCTACATAAAAAAATAACCACAAAAATATGTTTACCCCTCTGTGTGTGTGTGTTGTATGTAACACTGCATTCCTGAGAATTTCACCTTTTGTTCAACAAAGATGGAGAGGAAGCTGCAGTCAGAAATCTCAATTTAGAGCTGAAATCTGTGGGCTGGTGCTCCCTCTGATGGACATTTTTCACAGTACATATGCTTTTTAAAATTGTTTTGGGGTATTTTTGTTTGTTTTGTTTTTAAATGCAGGAGCACTTCATTCACAGGAAAGAAACATCTCGCAAAGCCAAGAACAATCAGTAAAGTCATCTCAAATGACCTCTGAATCATCCAAAAACGCATGAGTCTTATTTAGCTTATTGTCTTCCCAGAATTCTTGTCAGGGAACTTGTTTAAAAGAGGTGGCCTGGGACTTTCCCTCCCAATTTAAGGGACATGGATTCGATATCTGGTTGAGGAAGTAAGATCCCACATGTTGCTCGGTTGGGCCAAAAAATAAACATATAGAGTTTAAAAGATGAGGTGGCTTGATAACAGCTCAGAATGGCAGCTAAAACTGCAAAGGACTGTCAGCAGTAATTGATTTTTTTATTTTTTTAATGTTTGTCCTGATTGATTAAGGGTGGGGAGTTTGCCTTTGGGAATTGGGAACAAAGAAGTTTCACCCTCATCCTTGGGACAGGGTAGCATGGAGTAACAGAGGCCACAGAAAATGCGTGCTAAATAAACAGAGTTCACTTTGAACAACCTAAGATGCTAAGTCCTTCCCCAGACCCTTCAAATCTTCAGCATAGAGGAATCTGTCAGTCTCTTGTGGAAAACAGTAAAGAAGCTGAATTCTGTGACTTGGGTGATCTGGGGAGATTGAGGGGGGCAGAGGGCTTCGAGACACAGACGCAGAGTCTGAAGGGACAGCTGAATGCAGAAGCCCAGGAGAGGCACCGTGGCCCTTCACTGGAGCGATGTGTCAACTCATAAAGCCGGACACTTCTGAGTCAACACCACAGCACATGGTTGAAAAGAGACCAAAGCAGAGCTATAGGCCAGCACCTCCCAGCCAGGCGAGCATGGAAGTGGCGACGTGGATGCTGCTTGCTGAGGGGCCGGGCCGGGGCACTACAGACCTTGTGCTGCTTCCCACGACCTCAGAGGTATTGGCATCTCTGCACCTGTGCAGCCTCCTGAGGGCACACGGGGAAGGTGTGCTGTAGGGAGACTGCCTATGGGCCAACGGAGCAACCAGGACCTGCCCATCAGCACAAGTGGCAACTACCCCCAACAAGGCCGAGGTCTCAGGCCTGCACTTGGTCTTTCACGAAAGCTAAAATCAATCCCTCCGGTCCTGCTATCCGGTGTCATCAGGTCATACTGGAATCTGGTCCTTTATTGAACACTCCCTGGCTGGCCTCCACAGAGCTGCTAACTTCTGTGCATTTACTCAGCCGCCCCATTTTCAGACACGGGTGAACAGGACTTCACTGCTGCAGTTCCTGTGGCTTTTACTCTTCCTTTATTCTTCTCCTTGCTCTACCTGGGGATGGTTTCTTGCCTGAATACTTCGCTAACAAACACAAACAGTTACACATGAAACAGCTGAGAACCGGGAAGGAAGCATGAAGGGGGAAATGTAGGTGGAGAGCAGAGCTCGTGTGTAAGAGCGATGCCATGTCCTCATAATTCTTTTCTATCATTTTGGTTGCACTGTGCAACATGCAGGATCTTAGTTCCCTGACCAGGGGCCCACGTGCCCTGCAGTGAAAGCTCGGAGTCTTAACCAGAGTCTTAACCACTGGACCTGCAGGGAGTCCTTGTGTCACGCGTGCATGTTTAGTTACTCAGTCATGTCTTTGCAAGTCCATGGACTATAGCCCACTGGGCTCCTCAGTCCATGGAATTCTCCAGGCAAGAATACTGCAGTGGATTGCCTTTCCTCCTCCAGGCGATCCTCTTGATCCAAGGATCCGACCCAAATCTCTTGGGTCTCCTGCATTGGTGGACGGATTCTTGACCACTGCGCCACCTGGGAAGCCTCGTATAATTCTGAAGCCACTATCTGAGAACAATTCTAACTTTTCTAATGGCAATGACAGAGGGAAAACCTCGGTAGCTGCAGATATTAAATGAGCAGCATCCTGTAGTGATTATTACAACAGTACATTTTCTTAGTTACAGCTCCTAGTCCACTGTACAGTATCTTTGTCATAATTTCAGAACAAGATGCAAGGGACTGTTTATTCCAGGACCAGGGATTTGGAGCCAGTGCAGGAAAGAATGCTCCCTGCTCTTAACCTGTGAATCACACTGAAATAGTCATTCCTGCTGTCCCATCTCCACCTCCCCTCCTCAGACCACATGGTGGGACTGCAGTCGCTCAAGTCCTGGACAGTCAGGCGGGACCGCGGGCTTCATTTTGGCCAAGGACATATGAATGGGAACATCATGTGCCAGATCTAGGCAACAGCTTTAAGACCTGAGCCTGATTTGCTGAATTTTCTCCCCCGTGTGAGAGCAGAGATTGTTCCAGAGGGTGGAGGTGGTGATGTCAGTCCAGGTCTCTAGGCGAGGCTAACATGAGAAAGAGACCATCACCACTGACTCATCCCCACCCCATTGTCTATAAGCACCAGGGAGATCTCTGGACTATTTGTTACCAGAATATCACCTTTCCTGACTGGTGTATTCAGTTCAGCTCAGTCGCTCAGTCGTGTCCAACTCTTTGTGACCCCATGAATCACAGCACATCAGGCCTCCCTGTCCATCANTCGGGTCGCGGCTGAGCTTCCTCAGACCCACCCGGGGACCGAACTCGGACTCCGTGGGTCTCCCCCGGGCAGCACGCCGGGCAGGGGCGTCGGGAGAAACGAGTGTCGGCGCCCCGCGCTCTCAGGTGTCCCGGCGGCGTTTCCCTCCACCCCTCTTGCCGCTTAAGAAGCAGCTGTTGATTCCGAATGGCTTCTTTGAGGGGTCAGTTGAATGCTTCACTGGTTGACGCTCCGGTCAGACTTCTGCAGAAGGAAACTCTGAGGTGGCCGTGGGGAAGTCGAGTCACAAGGTAGCCGGTTTGGTCTTGTTTCTCTCGGATGCTGTTTCTGGCTTATTTAAATGTAAAAATGGTTCCTTTTTCATCAGAGAGCTTTTTCCCTTTCAGAGTGAACTAAAAAAGCATTGCATCCTACGGCTCGCACCCTGGTCGTAACTGCTATAGGGTAGAAAACATTGCACGTAAGAAACGGGGATGTAAAACTTTGTAATGTTACAGGACATTGACATTAATGGCCTCAATACCAGCGCCCCGAGTCTTGCTCTGCCAGGTGCTTCACGCTGCTCGTTTCGGGGTGTTTTTTTAACTGTCCCTTTGTAAGATGATTGATAAAATTCAAGCAGTAAAGATCTGTGTGTGCTCAATCGCGGTTTGCGACCCCATGGACTGTAGCCCGCCAGGCTCCTCTGTCCACGGGATTCTCCAGGCAAGAATACTGGAGTGGATTGCCATTTCCTTCTCCAGGGGATCTTCCCAACCCAGGGATTGAACCACCATCTCCTTCATTGGCAAGTGGATTCTTTACCACTGAGCCACCTGGGAAACCCCAAACGCCTATGGGGACTATAATTAAACATGAATGTCACTCCATCTACAAGGCTTGGTAGAAAAGGTCTGTTATAATTCTTTATTGTCACACCTTCATTCTGCTGCTTTAAACGAGTGTATATTGATCACCTGCCCTGTAATATACTACTAAGCTCTGGGAATGCAGAGATAAATAGTACATCAAATCCACAGTTGGTGCTGGAACACTGTGGAAGGGCCTAGAAGCATGAAAGGCATTTCTACCCATTGTTTGCCTAAATAAGATACACATGTATTTAACATAACACTTTTAAAATGGAGGATGATTGAGTGCCAAGATAAGCAGTGCATACAGTGATGAATTTGGAGAATGGAGTAATCAGTGTCAGTTTAGGAAACGAACTCAATGTATTGATAAAAAACATTTGCAGTGTTTATGACTCCATTTAGTAGTAGTAAGCAGAATCCAGGAGTAGGAAGGTTTCATCTACCCTATCTTGTCTATTGAAGGCCAGCATCACTAAGACGCAGCATGTGCCCTTGGGGGAAAAACGGTGTTTCTGGTCAGAACAACTTCAGCTTGCTTCCTGACCTTTCTGTTTAGTAGTTATGTGAGTATAGGAGAAATTTCCTAACTTCTCTGATCCTGTGTCTTTATTCATAAACTCAGGGTTGTTGATCACAGGTGTCAAGGATGAAATTAAGGAATGTCTGTAAAGTGCCTCTTCAGTCCAGTATTACCCTGGCTCAGACTTGCTTACTAAATATTTGATTCTTTTTCCTTTAAAGGAGAAAAATACTGTAACTTTCACGGGTTAGTCCATCTAATGCTATTAAGTTAAAACTATGTGACCTAATATCCTTTGTCTAATTTAAATCTATTTCTTCTTATGTGAAAAATGAGAATAGCTTGGTTAATGATCACCTCATACTTGTCAAATTTAGACTGAGTCCACTGGACTGATATGATCAATTGTTGGAAATGTTGTTGTAGATGTCGCTAATTTTGAGAATGCCTTCCTTTCCACCATCAATTAGAAAATAAACTTTTTTTTTCCAGTCTCCTGTCTACTTTTCAGTAGGTAGATAACTGATTTTTTTTATGAATGTGATTTGGCATTTCAAATACATTGAGTATTGAAAATGTTTATTTTAGAATTTAATAAGAATGTGAAGAATTTGCAAAGAAACCCCAGAACAAAAGAACCAAAGTAATGACATATGAAGAAATAAAGTGTGTATCAAAGGTTTAAAAGAATTGGATAATGTTCTTCTCCCCAGCTGGTTTCTTGGATAGTGAATATTTTTGGATTCTCTTTTTATTGTTTAATCTAGCTGTGCTTATTTTAAGCATTACCCAGTTAGTTCAGTTTTCAGTAGATACTTCTTAATTTCCTGACAACTTGCTCTAAGAGTCTTTCACAGTATTATTGAGGAGAGAAAGGTGATGTGTTACTAATTGCAACAAGCAGAAGTACCGCTCATTGCCTGTTTCTCAGCTGCCATGCAGTGTATGGTTTGTCAGCCTTTAAATTAGGAGAGATTTCCTCATTTACCACACCAGGAAAGATGGATGGTCGTCCCCCAAAAGCCTCCCAGCACAGTGAGCCTCTGACTCTAAAAGCAGAAATTTCCCATGGGTCCCACGTTTAGAGTAGATTTTGTCTCCCTTCCTCCTCCAGAATTGGGAACATTTAAGGGGGAAGCTTGGGATAGGAGTGTTAGTGACAGTATGTAGGTACTCAGTCGTGTCCAACTCTTTGTAACCCCATAGACTGCAGCCCTCCAGGCTTCTCTGTCCATGGGATTCTCCAGGCAAGAATACTGGAGTGGGTTGCCATTTCCTACTGCAGGGGATCTTCCCTCCCCAGAAATCTAACCCACATCTCTTTTATCTCCTACACTGGCAGGTGGGTTCTTTTCCTCTGCACCACCTGGGAAGCTCCTGCTAAGTGACACTTGTTGTTCAGTCACTCATTTGTGTCCAACTCTTTGTGACTCCATGGACCACAGCACGCCAGGCTTCCCTGTCCTTCACCAACTCCTGGAGCTTGCTCAAGCTCATGTGCATTGAGTTGGTGGTGCCATCCAACCATCTCATCCTCTGTTGTCCCCTTCTCCTCCTGCCTTCCATCTTTCCCAGCATCAGGGTCTTTTCCAGTGAGTTGGCTCTTTGCATCAGGTGGTCAAAGTATTGGAATTTCAGCTTCAGCATCAGTCCTTCCAATGAGTATTCAGGGTTGATTTCCTTTAGGATTAACTGGCTTGATCTCCTTGTAGTCCAAGGGACTCTCAAGAGTCTTCTCCAACACCACAGTCAAAAGCATCAGTTCTTTGGTGCTTAGCCTTCTTTATGGTCCAGCTCTCACATCCATACATGACTACTGGAAAAACCATAGCTTTGCTATTCAGATCTTTGTTGGCAAAATAATGACAAAGTGACAGTACTCAGCCCCAAAACCTCAGTGTTCATTAGTAGTTCTGAACGTCCTGAGAGCCCTTTGTCTCTTGTCATGCCCTTCCCTCTATCCACACACATGGAGTTAACAGATTAGGTACACTGTGTTCCAGGTTTCCTCCAGAGTGATATCAAAATAAAAAGATTTCTGTTTTTATTTCTTTATTTCCATATAGGTTAGAGTTGGGAAAAAATTGGGGCTAACTTAAGTACTTACCAGGGTTTGGAATAGGCTTTGGATGGGGCAGAGAAGAGAGTTCCGTCAGTGAGAAAAGAGTAGGACTGTCTGGGACTTTCATCCTCTTGGTGTCAGTGTCTCTTATCCTTGATTCTCAGTTTTAACGTGCCTCAGAGTCACCTGAAAGGTTTGCTCCAGCACAGGTTCCTGAGCCCCATCCTGAGTTTCTGATTCTTTTGGTCCAGGCCGAGGCTTGAGCACCTGCAGTTTTAAAGGGCCCCCAGGTGATGCTGATGTCGCTCTTCTAGATTTAAGTCTGTATTCTACCTTCTGGGTTTCCCAGGTGGCTCAGGGGTAAAGAATCTGCCTGCCAGTGCAGGAGATGCTGGTTCAGTCCCTGGGTTGGTAAGATCCCCTGGAGGTGGGCATAGCAGCCCACTCCAGTATTCTTGCCTGGAAAATCCCATGGACAGAGGAGCCTTGCAGGCTAAGGTCCACCAGGTCACAAAGAACAGGACTGAGCAAGTAAACGATAACATTATACCTTCTGGCAGTTGTCTCTCTTAAGACTGGGAGTTCCAGTACTTTCAGTCTTTTGCTATGTTGTTGATATTCTTATCCACAGTTTCAGGTTCTTTTCACACATTCATCACATTTCCAGTTCTAGAGAAAAAATTATCAGTGCTTACATACTTTATTCCCTCTGTGTGATTGAAATATTGCATAATTTAGTTGTTTAGCTCATGGAAATCTGTCCTGATAATTCACAGTGCATAATTGTTTCACAGTGCATATATTTTTATCTCTTTATTTGACTGAAATTTTTCTGTCATTTTCTACTGGTTTTAACCAGTATATCAGTTTATTTTCTCTTCAGATATGGTGTCATTTGCTATGTCAAATAATATTAATTAGCTAATGAATTTATGCTGTATGATGCTATAGGGACATCATGGATCCTGGCATTAATTCCCTTTAAATATCACTCATTTTCTTCTAAGTTAATGATGTGCCAAAAATAACTAGGATCTTTCAGCTAGTTGGACTCCCTGGTCTGATGTGATTTTCTCCATATTCCTATTTTATTAATATATGTTCCACACTTCATGGAGTCAGAAGGCATTGTTTGCATTATTCATTTATTGTATAGAAGACTATTTAATCGACAGGGTTTGTTCAGATCTTCTTCAAGCAAAAAACAAGGTACAAAACTATAGGAAATTTTGAGGTTGCCAAAAAGTTCTTTCAGTTTTTTCCATAACAGCTTATGAAAAAAAAAAAACCCAAACAAACTTTTGGCCAACCCAGCATCTCAGTTTTAAATCTATAGCATAATTTATCTACGCATATCTCTCTGTGATTCCTGTTGTGTTGTAGTATACATAATTTAACAAGAATTTTTTGGGTGCCTGTCCAGTTCTGCATTAGAAACAATTTGGGAAGCCTAAATTATAGTAGGGGGGATGAAATAGTAAGAAAAGTATATAAGTGATGAGAATGTAATATTTATTAATATGTGTCAATAATAGAATGCCGTATGCTATAAGGATTTAGAAAAAATATATCACTTTAGTTAAAACTAGAAAAGGCTTTGTCAAGGATGGCTATAATGGGCCTTTGACATAAGGTACCATTTCCATTGATGGAGGAATAACATAAAAATAATTCATAGAGCAATATTATCATCTCATGAGGAAATCCATAAAGGAATATGGTTTTGAAGAAAATTTTTGAAGGTAAAAATTTCTGAAAACCTTGGGTCCAGGTAATTAGAATGTCTGTCTCTGTCCATCTCTCTCATTTATTTTTTTGTGCATGGTGGGGGTGGTTTGTTTGATTCTCCCTTTTGGAGAAGATAAGGTAGGAAAAGATCATAGAAGATATATAGATAATACTGCAGCAAGAAAAATCTTGGGGAAAATGAAACAGTGATAAAAATGATTGTTGAGCAGTTTTTCATACTACCTTCTGGTAATGGAGCATCTGCCTTGTGCTTCACACACATTATGTAATCCCTTTATTGTAGACATTAGAAGATGAGGGAACCAGAGCTCAGAGAAGTTAAATAATTTGCTTAAGCTCGCCCAGTAAGAACCTAAGTTAGGATTTTAATAAGATTCTTTTAGACTACACTACACTTTTATAATTAAGATTTCCTGCAAAATTAACATGATAGAAATATGAAAGTTGACATATGTGTATGGAGTGGCGGTCAAAAGTTAGGTGGGAAAAATAAAGCCTTTCAGTTTTTTCTTGTTTCTTGTATATTTTAAAGGTTGATTAATAGAATCTTCAGAAAATTGACTTTGCCCCCGTTCCCCTATTTTTCTTCTCCTACTGAGGACAGAATCCCTGGAGATTGTTTCATATTTCTCATGTTTCTAGGAGTACTTCATCTGAATTTTGCAGCAGAGTTGTTTCTTGGGTTTTTTAATTTTCCAAAGATTAGGGTCATGGCAGTTTTAATTGAATAGCCACAAGGGCCATTAAAGAAAGTCTTTGAGTTGTCCAAGGATGTCAAAAGTGGGAACAATATAACTTATACAATAATGAATATTTTTATAATTTCTTAAAATTGTAGTTTCAAAAGTATGCTTTGTTGATTTCATTTTGAAGAAGATATCCAACCGTATATCTATAAAGCATAATTTGATAATACTGCTTTCTAATATAAACTATATATATATATATTTCATTGGCTTTTATTTTTTAGAAGCTTATTTTCCTAAACTTTAGAAGTTTGTATGTCTGGTTAACTTTTAAATACAATAATTTTAAAATTGTTTTATGTACTCAGATTTTGAAAACTTGAACTAAATGAAATATTTTTATGGGATGTAATAAGGGCAAGCTGACATTAGTGTAAAACATCAAGTATTTGTAAAAGAATTATAGTTCCAACTTTGAAACTAATCTGTTACCAAAATCGTTTTTGAAACTGTTGAGTAGTTCATTGAAAATAATTAAGCTATTATTTTAACTTTAATTTATGCTACTATGTGTGACATTCTACTGAGAGCTGCAGTGGTTTTATTTTGGAAGGGAGTCATCTTCTGAAATAGCAGCCTTCATTTTTCATTAAAAGTCTTGACTACTCAATTACAAGTTAATTTTCTACTCCTCACTTTTTGTACAGAGAGTTTATTTCTAATGTTTTTATACTTTATAACAAATCTGTTATTCTGTAGTTGGCCTTGGCAGAATTATATGAAGATGAAGTGAAATGCAAAGCTTCCAAATCTGATAGACCTAAAGCTACAGCCTTTAAAAGCCCACAGACAGCACCTCAAATGTAAGTTTTGTTTTCTTTTTCAAACTTGTATCCCTTTTTAGCTCACTAATCCCACATTATTTTAAATGGCCTTGGAAATTTTTTAACTATAATTTCTTAAATATTTTTAGATAACTTTCTGAAACTATAATAGAAAGCGAGAAGAAAATTTTGGGAAAATTATCTTAAATACTTAATGTTTTGACAGACCTCACATAGCATAATACATTGAGTAGTATTTTTCTTGGGCACTGTGGTTTTATTTTGAGTCATAGGACTCATTGAGAATCTGATAAAAGCTACACCCTCTTTCCCCTAGAACATTTTTCTACAGCTTTGTCAGTCATTTTTAAAGGTGTGTGTGTTTCTTAAAGTCCATCCATGGAACCCCTCTATGTATTTTGTTCTCCATTTAAGAATCTGTGACTTCAGGACTCTGTCTTTCCTTCCATTGGAAGATGCTACATCTATAGTGATAGATAGTATTTGCTGTTGTTAAAACCCCTGAACTATAAAAAGAACCAACAGTGAAGATTTAAGAGATGGAAACCAGGTATATTTTATTGTCATGAGTTTTCTTATTTCTATGTATATATTCATTAATGTCTTTTTAGTACACAAATCTCATTACTAGGGAGAAACTTGAATTTCCCCATTACATCTCATTCTCAGAAAGTCCTTTATTTTTCCAGAAGTTGAAAAATTCACTGGAAATTACTTTTTTTGTTTGTCACTATTCTGCCTTCCTTCTTCCTGTAGGGGAGATAAAATGACCTATCTTTCCTTCCAGACCTGAATGGAAAGAATAACACTTATAATTTTCAATTTTCACCCCAACTTTTTATTTTACAATTTTTCAAATACATAGATAATCAAAAGATTAGGGTAATGAACATATACTGTGTCTGCTCCGATATTCACCAGTTGTGTATATGCTATAGCAGTTCAGTGGTGCACACACTCTTTGTTACTCAACCACTTGAAAGTAAATTGCAGCTGTGATAGCACTTCATCCCTAGTGGTTGCAGTCCACACCCAGTAAGACGCAAACACTCCTTGATAACATCTCACACCTTAGAAAATGAGCGCTGACTGCATGCCATTTAATACATAGTCCATAATCAGATACTCTTAGAGGCTTTGAGGATTTAGGAGTCATACATTTCACTGATGATGCCTGTTTTAAATCTCAATCCAGAGCATTCTTCCCACCTTTCCATTGTCTGCTTTTAGCTCATCTGTTTAAAGCTTATTACATTGACATTGAAGAGCTGGGCCCAGATGTCTTGTAAAATGTCCCACATTCAAGGTCACTGTTTCCTCACAATTAGATTCTCATTAAACGTGCTTGTCAGGCGTCCTACTTAGTGATATTTTCTGCTGTGTATTATCTTATACCGGGAGCCATGTGGTTTCGGGTTCCCCCATTCTTGGTGCCCGGTTCACTCGGTTAGAGTGCTGACCGCCACCATCACTCTACCAGAAGGTACAGCCTTTCCTTTATTGTCTGCAGATTGGTCATCTTGGCACAGCCTGAATATCCTTCCCTTTCACTTAAGTTTATCTGATATATATATATACACACAAATATATGTATAATATATGTATTATATATGTATGTGTGTATATAATGACATTTATATAATGTGTATGTATTATATATACACAGACATTTATATAATATATATGTATTATATATGCATTTATGTAGTGTATATTATGTATACATGTTTATATAATACATATGTGTTATATATACACAGACATATATACATTTTAACTGCTTCCTTAATTTGTACAGTCTCCGAAACTTTAAAAGTGCTTAAAATATTAATGTATCAAAGTTTTACTCATAAGTTATTTGACTATTCTTCCCCAATTTGAACCAGTTTTTGAATGACTTGATTTGCTGGTATAAAAAATCAAAATATTTGACTTCTTAAGATTAGTACATTAATATTTTCCTTAAGGATTCAAATACAATCCTTAAAATATTTCAGTGAATTGTTTTCTCTTTTATGCTCACACAGCGTTGCCATTAATGTTTACAATTTGATAAGGCAGTTTTTAAGGACTTAGTACTTAGATATGATTTCTAGAATTACATGTCCAAAAGGAGGAGCTGCATTAAATATATTGAGGCTTATGCTATGTTTGATCAACTTAAAATACAGTTGCAAACCAAATTATTGGCCATCTTTTCTTTTTGCTAAGTGTGATATTTTTGAATAGAAAGTGTGCGGTTCTGTTGGCTTCCCATTTGGCAGTGATATCTGCCTGATTTCATTGCATGTCTGCTGCTTTGTCTGGTACAGCAATGGTCCACCTTACTTCATGGTCCACCTTCTTGGACAACTTTAAATATCAAAACATGCATCTGTTCATTGTTGTTTTAAGCCACTATATTTTCATTGTGACCATCATGTGAAGTTTCAGTAGTCTAGACATAACTTGATCTGTTTTAAAGAAAATGAGGGACAGGATCTACAGAAAAGTTGACAGACGACAGTCTGACACCTGCTTTTACATATTCATCCACAAAAGGTTCTCTGTCACAAATAGGACTTTAAAAATGTAACTCTTCTTCTTCAAAAATATAAGAACTTAAAAAAATGTTCCCTACAAGTCATTAGACCCTAGTATGGTTTTGCGAATTTGGTGAGACAAGTGTCCACAATATCTGGCACAGTGTGGGTACCTGGCTGGGCCTTTAAAAATGACTAGAAGATAAGGGACAGAGTAGGCCTAGAAGGAAAAAGTAATAAAAATGACAGGAGGGAGCTGAAGAGGAGCAGCAGAACTTGGGTTTAAAGATGGGTTTAAAGATGACTAGAAGACAAGGGACAGAATAGGCCGAGAAGAAAAAAATAATAAAAATGACAGGAGGGAGCTGAAGAGGAGCAGCAGAACTTGGATAGCCTCATGGCAGGTCAGGATGGACAGGCAGGGTGCTCCCAGGGCCACTTCATTGATGTGGGGCCTCTGTGCCCACCCAGAGAACCTCACTGGGAATAGCCTTGAGCTGGCTTTAATGCTTTGCTCTTCAGTTCAGTTCAGTCACTCAGTCGTGTCCAACTCTTTGCAACCCCATGTACTGCAGCATGCCAGGCTTCCCTGTCCATCACCAGCTCCCAGAGCTTGCTCAAACTCATGTCCATCGAAGCGGTGATGCCATCCAGCCATCTCATCCTCTGTCATCCCCTTCTTCTCCTGCCTTCAGTCTTTCCCAGCATCAGGGTCTTTTCCAGTGAGTCAGTTCTTTGCATCAGGTGGCCAAAGTTTTGGAGTTTCAACTTCAGCATCAGTCCTTCCAGTGAATATTCAGGACTGATTTCCTTTAGGATTGACTGATTTGATCTCACTGTCCAAGAGACTCTCAAGAGTCTTCGCCAACATCACAGTTCAAAAGCATCGATTCTTTGGCGCTCGGCTTTCTTTATGGTCCAACTCTCACATCCATACAAGACTACTGGAAAAACAACAGCTATGATATATGGACATTTGTTGGTAAAATAATGTCTCTGCTTTTTAAATATGCCATCTAGGTTGGTCATAGCTTTTCTTCCAAGAAGCCAAGCGTCTTTTAATTTCATGGCTGCAGTCACCATCTGCAGTGATTTTTGGAGTACAAGAAATTAGTCTGTCATTGTTTTCACTGTTTACCCAACTATTTGCCATGAAGTGATGGGAGCAGATGCTGTGATCTTAGTTTTTTGAATGTTAAGTTTTAAGGCAGATTTTTCACGCTCCTCTTTCACTTTCATCAAGAGACTCTAGTTGTTCTTTGCTTCCTGCCATAAGAGTGGTGTCATCTCATATCTGAAGTTATTGATGTTTCTCCCGGCAATATTGATTCCAGCTTGTGCTTTATCCAGCCCAGCATCTTGCTTGATGTACACTGCATCTAAGTTAAATAAGCAAGGTGACAATGTACAACCCTGATGTACTCCTTTCCCAATTGGAAACCAGTCCATTGTTCCACGTCTGGTTTTAGCTGTTGCTTCTTGACTTGCATACAGATTTCTCAGGAGGCAGGTAGGGTGATGTGGTGTTCCCATCTCTTTAAGGATTTTCCACAGTTTGTTGTGATCCACACAGTTAAAGGCTTTAGTGTAGTAAGTGAAGCAGAAGTAGATGTTTTTCTGAAATTCTCTTCCTTTTTCTCTGATCCATTGGATTTGGCAGTTTGATCTCTGGTTCCTCTGCCTTTTCTAAATCCAGCCTGAAGATATGGAAGTTCTTGGTTCACATACTGTTGAAGCCTCACTTGGAGAATTTTGAGCATTACTTTGCTAGTATGTGAGATGAGTGCAATTGTGTGGTAATTTGAACATTCTTTGGCATTGCCTTTCTTTGGGATTGGAATGAAAACTGACCTTTTCCAGTTTTCATTTGCTGGAAAACTTTGCTCTTACTCTCTTGAAATTCTTAACACATTTTGAACAAGAGACTGCCACTTTCATTTTGGTGCTGGGCCCACAGATTACATGTCCAGTCCTGGATGCAGCCAGCCTGGAAGGCCAAGGAAAGCTGTGCTTATGTGGGAAGGGGAAAGCCAGTGTATGGTTTTACTGTAAATTTTACAATAAAAATTATAGTGATAAAAACTTTGTTTCTAGTCATAGATGCACCTCAGTTGTTTTTCTCCTCTCTGTTCTAATAAGATTTTGGCAGTGGACAAGTCTTTTAATTCCTTAAACTTCAGTATTTCTTATTTGTACTGTGGAGGTAATGCCATTTTTATGAGGATTAAATGAACACTTGATAAATGTTAGTTATTATTATAATACCTTTAGAAAAATAGGACTGGCAGTACCATATTAAATAAAGAGTAATGGGGAAAACAAGATAAGGAAATAACAGGAAAAAAACAACTGCAGTGATCCAAAGAGTATGCTGGTAAAATTTAGGAATAGGGTGGTGTAAGTGGAATGGAGGAGAAAGGGTGACATTGGTGTGGATACTTTCAAAAGAATTTATTGTAGAAACATGATGATGTGGAATAGAAATATGGTGACATGGAAAAAAGAGGAAGAGAATGGGAGAGAACTCTGAAAAGTTCTTAATCTAGTACCTAAGGAAAATGTGATTGTTCATGGGAAGAGATGAACTGGATTCAAGTAGGTGCCTTTCAATTCAGTACTGGACTATAAGTAAGAGGCTCTAAAAACCTATATTTGAGAGTCATCCCTATAGAGGAAGTTGTTATCTCTGGGCAGAGACAAATGATGATCAGAGGAGTTGAAATAGAGCAAGAGAGAAGTAAGTATACAGGCATACTTATGAAAGAGGCGAAAGATGGATTGTGGATCTAAATATAAAAGGGAAACAATAAAATTTCTGGAAGAAAATAGACCTCGAGGCAGGCAGAGATTTCTTACACTGGTAATAAAAATTCACAGGCCATAAAGAAGTTAGTAAATCTTTTCCTGTGCCCGATTTTTCCTGTAAGGTCTTTCTCACTGAGACTGAGAGGAAGGAACTTTGTAACTCGGCTCTTGAGATTAGGGACCCGAGACAGCAGGGAGAGCCTGCAGCAGAAGCTCCCCACTCCCTTCTCTCCCTCCTTCCCCCCTCCCTCCCTTCCCCTTCCCTTCTCATACTGTCATTTAAGGCATCAGCTGTCAGGCTTTTTCTTGCCTTGTTGTTCAGGCCGTGTCAGACTCTTTGCAAGATGCCATCCAACCATCTCATCCTTTGTCACCCACTTCTCCTGCATTCAGTCTTTCCCAGCATTTTCCAATGAGTCGGCTGTTCACATCAGGTGGCCAAAGTATTTGAGCTTCAGCATCAGTCTTCCAATGACTATTCATGGTTGATTTCCTTTAGGGTTGTCTAGTTTGATCTCCTTGCTGTCCAGGGGACTCCCAAGAGTCTTCTCCAGCACCATAGTTTGAAAGTATCAATTCTTTGGCACTCAGCGTTCTTTATAGCTCTCACATGACTACATGACTACTAGCTTCTTGCGCGGACCTGAGTCTTAAAGCCAACCATGGCAGTGCCTGGCCTTGGTTTATTGCATGGGGCCCTCTGAGGATCAGCTTGACAGGAGGGCTTTGGTTGGCTCCTGTTCTGGCTAAACTTGGACCTCAGGTGCCTCCCCAGGGCACCAGGAGCTTAGAGTCCACCCAGCTGCCCCCAGCTGTGAACCAGCCTTGTTAGTGTGGTTCTGCTGGTGTCCACTGTTCTCCTCTTGGATCTTTCCTCCATGGACAGTGAGTTGAGAGCAGAGCTTCCCTTCCCTTTCCTGTTTCGTTTTGCATGAACTCATTTGGAGAGAGCCTTGAAGGTGACTCTATCCCTGGTCTTCAGTGCTGATAGAATTTTCCCTCTCTGTTTCATTTTCTGAGTTAGTTCAGTGTAGATTGGGAACTCGACTGGAGGGTATGGGTAGTTAAGGAAATGAGCTTTGATTTTCATCTTATTCTGAAAATCTCCATGTTTATATTTCATTGGTTATATTTTCTGACATTCTTGATTGGAAAAAATCTTGAAAGATAAAATAGTATACTAATTTATGTGAAAGAAGCTTTTATGAGGAAATAGAAAAGAGAGGAGAAATGATTCACTGCATAGTTAACACATTGTGAAAATTGTGGTCTGAATTATTTACCTTTAACATAGTGAAAAAGTGTGAAACTGTTAGTCACTCAGTCATGTCCGACTCTTTGTGACCCCATGGACTGCAGCTCACCGGGCTCCTCTGTCCATGGGATTCTCCAGGCAAGAATACTGTAGTGGGTTGCCATTCCCTTCAGGGATCTAACCCAGGCTTCCTGCATTGCAAGCAGATTCTTTATCATCTGAGCCACCAAGAAAGCCCTTTAACACCGGGAGATTACAACCTTTAACATGGGGAGAAGGTTAATTTTTCAGTCAGAGCTCTCTGAGGAATAAACTCTGTGTAGGCCTGTGGATTTAGATGTTCATATCGTCTAAACCTAGAGGGCTCTTCACTAACCAAGTCCTGTGAAATGTGGGTTCCTCTGGGGAGGTGACTTAGCTTCTGGCTGTCAGCAGTGCTTTCCCAGGATCACGCCAATAGATCAGCGGTCACAGAGTGGGAGGGAGGAAGAGGCAAGCTAGTTCTCAGGTGGCATGCTGAGCCTGCTACCAGCATTTCCTCAAACTCCATGAGAAAGTAAATGAATGAACTCTTTACTTCATAATTCTTTGATCCCGATTTTAAAATTAAGTACTTCCACAAAAGGCATAGAAATGGCTTTCTTTAAATAAAAGTCATTTCCGAAGACTGTGTAGTCTTTTGCTTTAAAGTAGTTTATGCTTACATTCTGTTTTTATTCATGAACTTTACAATGTTTAAAGGTTCTATTCAAGTGAGCATGAATGCAGTGGATTACATATAGTTCAGCCTTCAACTGGGAAAATTGTGAATGAACTTTTCAGAGAGGCGAGGGAACACGGGGCTGTCCCTCTGAATGAAGCCACAAGAGCCTCGGGTGATGACAAATCTAAGGTAAGGGCTGAAGTTTTAAAACTAAATGTGCTATCAGTATACTTGATCTGCTGTAGATTTTTATATTATTTGCAGACACTATTTCTCTAACTGTATATTTCTGTTTCATGTATTTCCATTATTTTTCAAAGTCTATAACTTTCTATTAATCAAAAATTAANGATCGCTCTCTGACACTGAGGCTCAGGACCCAGTGACTGAGAAGTTTCCTCCAGACGCCTTGTCTTCTAGAAGCACCTATTCATTCTTAACGTTCTGGGTGATATTTCAACCCCTCTGGGTGTCTTCCAATGATGTCTGCCTGTGTCCGTTCTCTCGATCTCTTTTTTTGGCTCCTTCCATTTAATTTTGCCTCTCTCTCTGTGTCTCCCTCTGTCCGGCTCCAGGCCTCTGCACGTTGCCCCGCGTCCCTGCCTCCTTTTCTGTCCCTGGTTCTCCTCTCTCCTCCATCCTCCAGGAGACCCTGGGAACGGAGCTCGTGGCGCCAGCGCTTTCATCCCGATCCAGGTGGCTACAATCCAGGACAGGATTTACGGCTGTCTCTTATACACATCTCCTAGTAGTTTGTACCATGTTCAAATCCTTAGTCCAGTTTGAGTTGATTTTTGTGTAGGGGGTAAGATAGAGGCCCAGTTTCCTTCTTCAGGATTTTCTTTTTTTGTCTTGTAAGAAGTCACCACCATATCCTCCAATTAAAAGTAGATTTAAAACTTTTTTTAAAAGAAGTCACCACCAACATCCAGCTTTGTGGTGAGGAGAGGGAAGGAAGTTCCCCTCCTCCGTCTCCCCTGTTCCACATCCATCTCCGGTTTTCCTTCGGGAATTACTCCTCTAGCAGTGGGGAGGCACATGCTGGCCCTTCAGATAGCAACATCACGAGGCAGGCTGAGGGACGCCTCGAGGCACCTTCTGGAACAGACGTCTGGGGAAAGACTGTCCTTGCCATCCCTTAAATAGCAGGCCTTGTTCCTCCAACCGGGACACTAACCCCCTTCCTCTCTCCTCCTCCGTCCTTCGCCTCCTACCCCGCGGCTCCTTCAAGCTCAAAACACAGCTGCCCGTCCTCTCTTTTTCCTCCCCGCCTTCTCCTTCTGGTCTGCCCCGGGGAAAGCCAGAGCCTGATCTCAGGAGCAGAGTCTATAACACAGCCCACGGAGCCTGGAAGAAACGCCCTGGAACGAAACTGGTTCTTGGAGGCCTCGCTCACCAGAGCATCAGAATTCGACACTCAGCCCAGCTTGTCTTGCACAAAGTCCACTTCTGGTCACTGCATATTGAGATGTCCCCTACAGGGCATCCATCCGTCAGCAAAGCACCCCCCTTCCCTTGGCTGAGCCACATTGTGGGGGAGGGGGGGGGTGCCCTGGGGATGGGAGGAGCCTAACCCTGATCGCTCTCTGACACTGAGGCTCAGGACCCAGTGACTGAGAAGTTTCCTCCAGACGCCTTGTCTTCTAGAAGCACCTATTCATTCTTAACGTTCTGGGTGATATTTCAACCCCTCTGGGTGTCTTCCAATGATGTCTGCCTGTGTCCGTTCTCTCGATCTCTTTTTTTGGCTCCTTCCATTTATTTTTGCCTCTCTCTCTGTGTCTCCCTCTGTCCGGCTCCAGGCCTCTGCACGTTGCCCCGCGTCCCTGCCTCCTTTTCTGTCCCTGGTTCTCCTCTCTCCTCCATCCTCCAGGAGACCCTGGGAACGGAGCTCGTGGCGCCAGCGCTTTCATCCCGATCCAGGTGGCTACAATCCAGGACAGGATTTACGGTGCCCTGACCCTGAGCCGTCAAGAAGGAACAGCCAGATTAATGGCTGTCTCTTATACACATCTAGATGTGTATAAGAGACAGAACCTGGATAAATTATCTTTTCTCTCTGAACTTTTTCCCTGTCCTTTCTTGGCTTATAGCACCTAACACTTTAAACAATGCACTCAATTTATTTGTGAGGTGTATCTTACCTCTCCTCTGGGAGGACAGAATTAGTTTCTGACTCTTCCTTGCCTTCCTGTGGTCCACATTACATAGACATAGTGCATGCTCAGCAAATACCTATGTGATGAGGACATCAGTCAGTTCAGTCACTCAGTCGTGTCCAACTCTTTGCAACCCCGTGGACTGTAGCACACCGGGCTTCCCTGTCCCTCAGCAGCTCTTGCAGCTTTTGCTCAGACTCATGTTCATCGAGGCGGAAATGCCATCCAACCACCTCATCCTCTTCCAGCCCCTTGTCCCCCTGCCTTCAATCTTTCCCAGTGTCAGGGTCTTTTCTAATGAGTCAGTCCTTTGCATCAGGTAGACAATATAAATAAAGATGAGTTCAAACACTCCAGTTCTTTTAAAAACCATGCATATATCCCTTGACCTTGCCCATCAAATTCATTGCTATATTCCTGGGACTTAGAAAAGGACCTGTACGTTGATAAATACCACATTTTGGTTGAATGAATGAAAATATGAAGGACAGACAATTCTCCCATACTGTAAAGTATCTATATCCAATTTCTCAACTGTGCAAATGGTCTGACTGACACTTACAATGGGTCAACATGTTTATCAACTCAAAGGAATAAGGAATTTGCTGCTGTACTGCTGGGTCTTGGTGACAGAAAGAAGAGTTTATGGTAGAGTGATGGGCAGCTGGCTTGAGAGAAAACCCTGCCCACTGGTCCAAGCCTGTGGCTGCAGTGGTGGTGCCCTGCCTTTGGGATTTGCAGTGAGCACTTCCTATCATGCAGTCTGGGGTTGACTGTAAATGTCTTGAGTATCTTCAAGAATTTTCTTTTCCCCCCATCCAGCTTTATTGAGATGTAACTGACGTATGCTTGCTAAGTCATTTCAATCGTGTCTGACTCTTTGTGACCCCATGGACTGCAGCCTGCCAGGCTCCTCTTTCCACGGGGATTCTCCAGGCAAGNGAGTCAATTCTTCGCATGAGGTGGCCAAAGTATTGGAGTTTCAGCTTCAGCTACCTAAAAGTAAATCTTTGAATTTTAATGTCTTTGCCATAAGCTAAGTCCTGTTTCCTTTTTTTTTAACAGTCCTTCCCTCAACTTAATCTATTTTTTCTGACATTAGACTATAATCAGTAAGAAGAAAGCAGGCTGCCCCTGCCACACCACTCAGAAATCTCTCCAGCTGAGAGTCTTGAGTTTCTCTCATGCCCCTTTCCTTTCACACAGCTGCAGTCACAATGCTAAGCTTCCTGCCACTGATTCACTGGAATCTCTCTCCCTTCACTTTCCCACAGCACAGGCCTCATTTCCTCCTGAACTTTTTAAAAGGTCCTTTTTTCCAGTAACCCTGGCCTCACAGCCACATAGCTGCTCTCGGCCACGCTTCTCACCTCCTCGGAGCCCTTGCTGCCTTTCCCAGCCATGGCCCTGCTCCTTTGGCTCTCTGCCACACTCCTTTGAATTCTTCCACCCTCTTCCCGCTGCCCAGTTCCAAGGCCACTCCTGCATTTCTGTGTCTTTGTTAACGGCAGCACCCACTTCTTGGTCTCTGGAAAACTCCACTCTGCCAGTTGACCTAAATGTGCCAACAGGAGCTTTGGATGTCTCGTTTCACTGGGGGCTTCACTTCAGGAGCTGAATTTGCCTATGTGAGGCGGGCAGTAGGAGGGCTCCTAGACCCGCCCACCTGCCAGTGTTGGCCTCACACCGCAGAGAAAACTTGTGCTGAGTGTCATAAGAGAATCAGCGTATTCCTAAGACTCCTCAGAATAGGAAGCTCTGTTCCTTCCCACTGGTTGGAAACAACCTGGAGAATGCAGACGTGACGGTTCAGTCAGTCTGCACAGAAGGGTTACCTACCGGGTGTAAGCTATGCTTCCAAGGAGCAGAGTCACAGCCGTATGGAAATAATCTGCAACAGGTGAACACTTTAAATAAGGGCATTGCCCTGTTTTGGATTAACAAAATGGAGAAAACCTGCAAAATTATTTGAAGTTTTATTCTTGTAGTTTCTTTTTAATCAGGTGAGTGCCTGTAGGTGCACATACATGAATGACTGCCGTTCTTGTACAGCTAGAGGGATGAACATTACTTTCATCTGTTCTACAAAGTGTTTGCTTCCTTCAGAGTTCTGAATTTTTTTACTGTTGGGGTCACTGTAACTTTTTAAAATTTATAATTCCGTTAGAAGAAATTGTTAATAAACAACCATGTGTGATGTCAGTTTTGCATGATGTGTGTAATCAAGAAAGTTTAAGTGTGTGCTTACCAATAAAGAATGTTTTCACTGGAAGTCATCGAGAAGCCTTTTCACAATTTCCTTGATGTACAGTTTTATTCAGGTGACAATGGAGTATTTTAAATGTCAGTAACATTTCTCACATGCATCTCTTTGATGAGCAGGAGGATCTGAGTTGTAGCAGTGTTATCTCTGTGTCCCATCGCTGATTCAGTTTTCATTCCACCACAAGAAACTGCAGATTTTTCTTCACTTTTGCCACAGTGGACCTCTGAAAACATTGTCATGATATGTGTTGTTGATAAAGTGGCTCAGGATTTCCCCTTAAGAGTTTTTGTCCCTGGCCAATGATGCAAATAAATGTGTAGTAAGAAACATTTTCTGTAATCCTCTAATTTTAAAGTATCTTCTGACTCCAAGTAAATGTTAGTGAAAGGAGCCCTGTTGTGTGTGTGTGTGTACAGCACGTATAAATTACTCATGTAGCCCATAACTAACAACTAGCTATAATTTACTTAGTTTAATACTTAACGATTGGGCCTCTTTAGAATTTATAGCTATACTTTAAGTCTCTGAAGAAAAGGGGAGGATGGCTTTTTTTAGGAAGTTTGAACTTGATGGTTTATTTTCTTCTAGACAATATTTCTGTATTGTTAAAAACAAGAGCATAGTCCATAATGGAACCCATAAATGCTAAGGCCCCTGTCACCAAACGTTGACTTAATTACAGCAGAGGCCCTCCCAGAAATGGAATCTTAAATCAGTCTTTCGATAATCTGATCAACACTAAATGGGTCATCTGTCTGATAAACCCTGCTGGCCCCCTCAAGAAAGTGACCTTGCCATAACTTTTTTGCCTAGTGTTAGCTTCCTGTTCCCTCCCTCTTCTGCCTAAAAACCTCCTCAGTTTCAACAGCTCCTAGGAGTTCCTTTCTGTTTGCTAGATTAGATGGTGCCCATTCGTCAATTATTCAGTAAAACTCAGAAAATTTTTGAAACGTATTCATTTGAATTTTGTTTTTTCACCAAATGTATAGCAGAGACCTTCAGTCATTCTGAAAAGCTACAACCTTAAAATTTCCTGAGTCCTGACTAGGTGGTTTCAGATGACTTCTTAGGCCACTCAGAGGAGAGCTCCAGGAAAGATGAAAGTAAATGCAGATCATAGCATTTCTTGCTTTCTTCGGAAATAATTACCAACTTACTAGCATGGACTTAGAGACATCACAGGGGCTTCCCTGATGTCCCAGTAGGTAAAGAATCCGCTTGCAATGCAGAATACACAGGAGATGCGGGTTCAATCCCTGGGTCGGGAAGAACCCCTGGAGGAGGAAGTGGTAACCCACTCCAGTAATCTTGCTTGGAGAATCCCATGGACAGAGGAGCCTGGTGGGCTACTGTCTGTGGGGTCGCAAGAGTCAGCCATGACAGCACACGCACAAGAGACATCACAGTCAGCAATATGATAGGTTTTAATTGACTTCCGTCAACTGAAAAAAAATGCACAATGTGAGAGTTACATACTTAGGGCAAAATCACTATAGCTGGGAGGCAGCACCTCAGCTCTGACGAACGTGTATATGTGTTTTGCTGTATATGTGGGGTATATTTATACATGGTGTATATGTAAGGTCAGTGTATATGTGATTTTGGTGAAGGGGGTTAAGATCTGTATATAGTTTTAGTGGAGGGGATTAAGGTCAGTGTGTGTATGGTTTTAGGGGGTTATATAACAGTCAAGCATGCATTTTGGCAGAGACTTGCTGCTAGTCATGGGCACGTGTCACTGTTTATGATTTTAGTGCTTTTCCAGATAGGAAGAGATGCAAGCCCCAGATAGGAAGAGATGCAAGCCTTTGGGCTTCTAAAATGTTATTTTGAAAATAACTGTCCGAAGGCCGTTCTGCCAGTTTTTCCTGGACTGCAATTGCCTCACTCCCGATCTCCACCCTAACTCCTTTCAGTGGCTATTGACGGTCAGTGGCTGCAGTGGCCACTGACTTTATCCTTGTAAAGCCAGGTAGCCAGCGACAGTTTTTAGTTGGCACTTCTCTTGAGTGAAGGTATGCATGTTAGTTAGGCAACAATAAAAGAGGCCCATGAGATTAAAGATGTGGGGCAGCTGGGTTTTTTTCCTCCAGAAATTCTCTTCTGCCTGTTCCTTCCTTGGGTGTAAATTTGCTCAGCGCTGCTGTTGATTTGTGTAGATGTCAACACAGTCGTACTTACAACAGTGACTTTCCTTACGTGAACGTTGGGGATAAAAGAGTTCTTAAAATGAGTGAATGTCCTTTGACTTTATGCCTTCATGTCTGCTTTTTGGTTTGTATTTTCTTTGTCCGCACAGGGCACCTTTCAATGTCCTTTTCAGAACTTCATTAATTATAAAAGTTCCTACATGGTAGTTTGTGTTTTTAATGTCTTTCCTGCTTTGTTTTTCATTTTCTCATCTGTGGGAAAGTTCTTATATTGTTCTATAGTTTCTTATATTGTTAACAGATACCATTTTTAATCATAGGATCAAGAATGGTAGGAAGTATGTTTTAGTTTCCTATCAGAGTCTATGTCGATTAGGAAGTAGCAACTATGAATGCTACAAATATTCACAACATCAGTAGGCTTGGAAGTGCCCCCAACCTGGAATTTTTAACTGAGTCTGGGCTTTTGAACCCAGGAAGGAGCAGGGTGAAGTAACATCCTTTAGAAAGAAATGTTCATCCTTCCTATGAATGTCAGATTTAACATTCCCTGAGGTGAAGTGGTCACTATTCATGTAGTGAAATTATATGCAAATGAAAGTTTTATATTGGTATGTTGTGAATACATGATAAAAACCCCAAGGCTGAGAGGTTTTTTTCCTTTGAAAACTTATAAATGTTAATAATGTCAGTAAATCAGTAAATGTTAACTGTTTTAAGTATTGTGTCCATCGGTGTCCTGTGACTACTCAAACTGATTGATTTTATAGTCTTTTTAAATTTTTTATTTATTTGACTGCATTGGGACTTAGTTGCAGCATGTGAGCTCTTAGTTGCAGCATATGAGATCAAGTTCCCTGACCCGGGATCGAACCCAGGCCCTGTGCATTGGGAGCACAGAGTCTTGGCCACTGGGCCACCAGGGAAACCCCTGACTGTATATTCTTTAATGTGAAGCATGTGTGTGAGTCATTGGCGATAAGGCTGCATACGCTGGAGATAACTACTTGGGTTTGGCACGTATTGAGGGCTCACTCAGAGCAGAATTCTGTGCTTAGAAGGCAGAATGCTCCGTATGGCCTGTCAATGTCACGCTGTTACAGTGTCACTCAGTTGTTGTTGCTCGGACACTAAGTCATGTCCGACTCTCTGCACCCTCATAGAGTGCAGCATGCCAGGCTCCTCTGTCCTCCACTATCCTGAATTTGCTTAAATTCATGTCCATTGAGGTGTTAACTTAAATTCATGCTATCTAACCATCTCATCATCTGCCACCCCCTTCTCCTTTTGCCCTCGATCTTTCCCAGCATCAGGGTGTTTTCCAGTGAGTCAACACTTTCCATCAGGTGGCCAAAGTACTGGAGCTTCAGCTTCAGCATCAGCCTTTCCAATGAATATTCAGGGTTGATTCCCTTTAGGATTGACTGCTTTGATCTCCTTGCAATCCAAGGGACTCTCAAGAGTCTTCACCAGCACCACAGTTCAAAGGCATCAGTTCTTTGGCCTTCCACTTTCTTTATGGTCCAACCCTCACATCCGTACATGACTACTGGAAAAACCATAGCTTTGATTCTATGGTCTCAGACTTCAGGTTAAATATGACTTTTCTCCAGAGAACCCCACACCCACCACTTTAGCTTCAACCTAAAATCATCCCCTTGTCTCTCACTCACACTACCCTGCTACTATTAGTGTTGTGTGTGATCATGCTCAGTTGAATCCAACTTTTTGTGACTCCGTGGACTGTAGCCCACCAGCCTCCTCTGTCCATGGGATTCTCCAGGCAAGAATACTGGAGTGGGTTGCCGTCTCCTCCAGGGGATCTTCCCGACCCAGGGATCGAACCTGAGGCTTTTGTGCCTCATGCATTGTCAGGTGGAGTCTTTACTAATGTACCTGGGAAGCCAATATCAGTGATTTTTGTCCATTTATTTAATTTTTACCCCCAACTTCTAAGATTCAGACAATCTTTCCTATTCGTTCCCTCTGTCAAATAAAACCAAAACAACTTAGTGATGAGTGTGATGTCTGTTATCCAAGAGAAAAAGATCCATGTTGGGGAGTACAAGGCCCCACAAGCAGTGATGGGGAATTGGGGGCAAGCGAGAGTTTACAGAGTTTAATAAGAGATGCCACCCAGAAGCAGGGCCTGGCTGGTTAGGAGCTGGGGGCTTCCTTACAGGGCTGGCAGATCCCGTTTTCTAGGGTGAGGTGAACTCATTGAAGCTGAATTGAGGATTGCGGTTGGTGTACGTCAAGAATCCTTCTCAAGTGTTTCCCATGAAAGCAAGCTGGTTGAGGTTTAGATTTGTGACATTGGCTATCCCTGAGGCGGCCTCCATTTCATGGGTCTCCCTCAGTGAGTTAACTTTATCACCCTGGATTCTCAGAATGTGAATTTGTGAACTGCAGGGGTTTTTCTTATTTACTGCTATGTCCTTAAACCTAGAGTAATAACTTAAATTTAGGTGGTTCATAAGTAATAAATCAGTGAATTAAGAATGGGACTCTGAACATGAGAAAAGCATGCATTAACGTTTTAAAAAGGAGAAATTCCTAATAGTGCCAATACAGTCGATACTGGTGATAGAAAATATTTGTACATTTTGTTTGGGTTTAAAGGAAAAAGAAAGTGTTCGTTGCTTTGTCATGTCCAACTCTGCAATATCATGGACTGTAGCCTGCCAGGCTCCTCTGTCCATGGGATTCTCCAGGCAAGAAGGCTGGAGTGGGTTGCCGTTTTCTGAAACAGTGGCCTTGACTCATACCTTGACTCCACTCATACCAGAGTGGGAGCACCTATACCTGTGAGCGAGTGGTCCGGGCGGTTCCCTAGGTCGAACTGGGCTGAAGAATTCACTTCTGAGAATCCTGCAGGTGAGGTGCCTGGGGTTGTCTGAATCTAAGTAGCAGGCTGGGATTCTAGAAGTCTTGAGATAAGGAAAAACACTGTTCTATAAACACTTGGTGGGACTCCCTCAACGGGCTCAGTTCTGTTTGCTTACTCACAGCTGCACTGGTCACTCTTCATATCAGAATTAAAATGTTGCTAGCCTTATAATAGCTATTTATTTTACTAACATCACATAATTTATTTAAAATGTTTAGCCATTGACATTTTATTTTTGATGTAATACCCCATCCTCATGTGTTAACTTTAATACTGATACCCCCAAAACACGAAAGTTGTTGTAATGAAATTTAATCACAATAAATTAGGAGTGGGCTAAAATATGTGGCAACACTCAAATTAACTGAAAAGCTGCCAAAAATCAGATGACACCAGAAGCCTTAGCCACACATCACTTGTGCCTTTGAAATCAACCTGGTTTGAGAAGCTGTTGACTTTGGCTATGCTCTCATTTTGGCTGAACTTACAAAGAAACTTCACTAGTCATTATACATCGTGCTTGTTCTCCAAATTAACCCCATTACCCAATCTTCCACGCAAGCAAAGAAGGCAGAGATGACCCAGAGTTACAGATTTCCAAATTACCTTTATAAACAGACAAGGGTGATCTCTGGAAACATGTATGAGTTTTGTTGTTCTTGAAACTATTTCTCAGAAAAAATTGATGTTATAAAAGTCTCTTAATTTTAATATTCCTAAATAGAAGCCTTTTGTGTAAGTTGAAATGGTCAACAAGTGCTTATTTAATTTGCCAAAATTTCTCTTTTTTTAACCTAAATACAAAATCTTAAGTATATTTGGCATGAGAAATGGTACTAAAGCTTATAATGGTAAGGCAAGTGGGTTCTTTGTGTGCAGTGTTAGCAATAAGAAATGACTTTTAACACAACAGTATCCATAGGCCTCTTAATTTTTGGTTTCAGATATAATGAAAACATCAAAAAGGCTATATTTGATTTCAAGTCACAGCCATGCCTTGGTGAGTATGTGGCACGTAATTCATTTGGTTTCATCTCCCCAGGTGCAAAGGACCACTGGGCGGTTCACAAACTAATTTTTCTTCCTCTAAGTTATTTTTTAAAAGAAGATCTTCCTTAATCTATTAATGAAAGTAAAATCACAAGCAGTGTTTACATTTCTAGAGACTTTTATGACAAGCCTATTGTTTCATACTTAACAAATAGGACCCCCTAACTCCACTTTTAAATGGATGGTTGCCCAATCAAGGCTAAGATTTTACCTAAATAATTGCATTTCAGCGTATGCAAAAGTGCGAGTACTTAGCACTTAATCCTCAGCATATGAAGTAATATTCTAAAGAATATTCAGCTAACATGATAACTCGTATTTAGTTTTACCACCAGAAACATCCTCAGGTAAAATGTTAATTTATGACAATTTGGTAATTTTGATTCCATTTAATTTCCTGTGTGAAGTATTCTAATGAAGTTCAGTGCTTTATTTTCTTCAGTGTTTGCCCTCTTCCCAGCAGTTTTATTACATCAGGAAACAGATCGCCAGTCCAGGTTCGATGCATGGACAGGATGCTCAGGTCTGGTGTACTGGGATGACCCAAAGGGATGGGATGGGGAGGGAGGTGGGAGGGGGGTTCAGGATGGGGAACACATGTACACCCATGGCTGATTCATGTCAATGTATGGCAAAACCACTACAATATTGTAAAGTATTTAGCCTCCAGTTAGAATAAATAAATTTAAATTAGAAACAGAAATATAGAGAAGGTACTTATTAATACAGACTTCCTAGAAGTATTATAAGCACCTAGAAACATTCTTCAGCTTACAGATATTTGTCAGTTTACTTGAAGTAGTTTATATATATATATATATATATATATATACTTTAAAATTTTTTGATTCTAATATGCCTGAAAGGCAGAAGCTACATTATTATCTGGAACATGTATAGGTAGAAGCAGAACCAAATATGCAATTTTTAACTATCTTAACAATTTAATCAATGTTAACAGAATTGTTTTCTTAAAGTTAACTATGTACTATTATCAATAGACAGTCTTTTCAGAATCCTGACAGCTGGAGGAACATATTTTTGAACAAAGACTCTAGTCTTAACGAGCTTAGGTATAAGAGAAATATTTTAAGGCAAATTTTAAGATTAACAATTAGATTGTTAGTGTAAGTTCTTCTGGAATGTTGATGAAGAACCCACAATAAAACATTAGTGGCACAAGAACATTTTGACTTCTTTCCAACTCTTGTATAAGACCCTATTGGTGAAATTTGAACAGAACAGAATAAGACAGGAGGAAAGTATCACATGGATAAGCCACTTTTATAATACCAACTCTGGTAACATTTTTACTATTGGTTGACTTGGTTGAGTTTTTGTCATTTAGCTGAATAAACTGGGAATATTTAGCAGGTATATGTGTGTGTGAGTGCATTTGTGTTGTGTGTTCATCCAACCTAATAATGACATTGAATCAGAAATTAAGAATATCAAGAATATCAATACATTAAAAGATATAATTAAAACTTTCAATAGTCTTATAAATTGATTATCTACTCAGATTATCCCTAAGAGGCAAAGTCTTCCACTCCCATGAAGTATTTTTCATTTCTTATACAGAAACAGACTATGTAAAACTGTGATTGTCAGCATACAAATAAAATTGATATGATGAATTTATTTGGTTAGAACCCCCAAATTTCCAGGTAGAAACAATCTGTTGAAAATATTACTAATAAATAATGGAGTTTTACTATATAGTAGCTTCCCTATTCAAACACATTCAGTTCAGAAACTTAGTCATGTCCGACTCTTTGTGACCCCATGAATTGTAGCACGCCAGGCCTCCCTGTCCATCACCAACTCCTGGAGTTCACTCAAATTCACGACCATTGGGTCGGTGATGGCATCCAGCCATCTCATCCTCTGTTGTCCCCTTTTTCTCTTGCCCCCAGTCCCTCCCAGCATTAGAGTCTTTTCCAGTGAGTCAACTCTTCGCATGAGGTGGCCAAAGTACTGGAGTTTCAGCTTTGGCATCATTCCGTCCAAAGAATCCCAGGGCTGATCTCTTTTAGAATGGACTAGTTGGATCTCCTTGCAGTCCAAAGGACTCTCAAGAGTCTTCTCCAACACCACAGTTCAAATACATCAACTCTTCAGTGCTCAGCTTTCTTCACAGTACAACTCTCATATCCATACATGACCAATGCAAAAACCATAGCCTTGACTAGACAGACCTTTGTTGGCAAAGTAATGTCTCTGCTTTTTAATATGCTATCTAGGTTGGTCATAACTTTCCTTCCAAGGAGCAAGCGTCTTTTAATTTCATGGCTGCAGTCACCATCTGCAGTGATTTTGGA
>SJYV01051337.1:2861335-2889286 GCA_006410875.1 Neotragus pygmaeus | reverse complement strand
TTTTTTTTGGAATTAAGAGGTAAAGAGCCCAGCTGCAATGCCGGACACGCAGGGAATACAGGTTCAATCCCTGGTCCAGGAAGATCCGGTAGAGGAGGAAATGTCAACCTACTCCAGTATTCTTGCCTGGAAAATCCCATGTGCAGAGGAGCCTGGAGGGCTATAGTCCATCAGGTTGGAAACAGTCGGACACGACTGAAGGACTGAGCACACACACAAATGTAATGTAATATGTAATAGTATATAGCACAAAGCCAAAGCCCTACTCAGAGCACCATTTTCCTTGTTATTAAAGCTTCAGAAAATACTCACTCCAGGCTAGAATAAGTTATTTCAATAGAATTTGTGGCTGGTTGGATAGGGAGAAGAAATAATTTTTCTGAAATCAACTAATATTTATGTTTATAATAGTGAACCCTAAAAATAATGTCTCAGGGCCTGGTAACTGTGCTTTATCTACTTTAGTAAACAACTAACACTTGTTCTTATTTTCAATCTAGTCTCTCCACTAACATCTGAGGACCCTCTAATAGCAGCTATTCACTGCTATGAAGTACATAGCGTGTGGTGTTCAAGGCTTTCCAGGTAAAAGTCAGCTACAAAACAACAACCCAAGCAAAACTGCTCCATCTTTTCAGACTGCAGGTTACGCCACATGCTTTGTCAGCTTTGGAATCAAGCCACTGATTCCAAACATGTGAACAGACAATAGTGTGAACAATCATGTGAACAGACCTGGTGGGTATGGGCTCCCCAGTATGTGTGTGTGAAAGGGTGACTGGAGGGCAGAGAGGGCCAGCACCTGGTGAGCTGGTTGGGTTCTGGAACCCTGGGAAGCCCCAGACCACCCTCAGCTCCCAGCAGGCCCTTCCAGTTACCCTCATGTGTACTGTGCTCACTCACCCTGTTATGTCTGACTCTGTGACCCCATTGACTGTAGCCACCCCCAGGCTCCCCTGTCCATGGGATTTTTGAGGCAAGAATACTGGAATGGGTTGCCATTTCCTTCTCCAGGAGATCTTCCTGACCTAGGGATTGAATGGGAGTATCTTGCATTGGCAGGTGGATTCTTTACCACTGTGACACCTGGAAAGCCTACCCCCATATGCCAAAATAGAATGATTTTTCCATGTGTACCATGAATGGGAGAAAAATAGTGGATAATTGTTATCATCAAATTTTTAAGCATCTACGGTGAAAGGTCATCTAGTGTAACATCTAACTTATCAATAATTAGATTTGTTNGAAGACTCTTGAGAGTCCCTTGGACTGCAAGGAGATCCAACCAGTCCATTCTGAAGGAGATCAGCCCTGGGATTTCTTTGGAAGGAATGATGCTAAAGCTGAAACTCCAGTACTTTGGCCACCTCATGAGAAGAGTTGACTCATTGGGAAAAACTCTGATGCTGGGAAGAATTTGGGTCAGGAGGAGAAGGGGACGACCGAGGATGAGATGGCTGGATGGCGTCACTGACACGATGGACGCGAATCTGAGTGAGCTCCGGGAATTGGTGATGAACAAGGAGGCCTGGCGTACTGTGATTCATGGGATCGCAGAGAGTCAGACACGACTGAGCGACTGAACTGGACTGAACTGAACTGTACCATCTGTTTATTTAAGATCGCCTTGCTTTGCTCAGTACTATCTATGAAGTAGGGATTATTCCTTTGCATTTTGCTAAAATTAGTTTACAACTTAAGGAGTCTGTACTTTTTAAATGATTTGTAACTTGATGAGAAATTAAGTCACCCTCTTGGTTACTATCATAATCTTATAGTCATCCCCCAAAACTCTTCTTGTCATTTGATTATGATAACCACAACCAGACTTAGAAGCCTACTTATTTCTCCCAAAACAGGAAATCAGTGTTGATCAGGTCTTTGAAGATTCTTTCAACTTTCAAATGCTTTGGAGAATTCTTGAGAACTATGACCAGAATGGAAAGAAATAAAATATAAACACAAGGTATTAATCATTTATGCCCTCAGTTAAGTATTATTTGAACTTTCTTTGGATGAACTGTCTCATATTTAGCTCAGATTAACTCCATGTGTGCTATTCTCCCTATTTGCCTAGCTTCTTTAGAAACATCTGAATTTTTTTTTTTTTGGTTTTAGTTTTGAATTAGACAAAATTGTCCAAGCTCACAGATAGACTTAATTTACTGTATGCAGAAAGCAAGAGTTCAATGTGAGCAAACTTCTTCAAACCAAGCCTTCTAAAAGGAGCATCACTTCTAATCAAACAAATCTCAGAGTCCACGCAGGCCAAAAGGAGGGAGAATCAATCCAACTTCCCAAAGACCAATTATCACCTTTCAGTTCAGTTCAGTTCAGTTCAGTCACTCAGTCATGTCCAACTTTGCGACCCCATGAATCACAGCATGCCAGGCCTCCCTGTTCATTACCATTTCTCAGAGTTCACTCAGACTCGCGTCCATCAAGTCCGTGATGCCATCCAGCCATCTCATCCTCGGTCGTCCCCTTCTCCTCCTGACCCCAATCGCTCCCAGCATCAAAGTCTTTTCCAATGAGTCAACTCTTCTTATGAGGTAGCCAAAGTACTGGAGTTTCAGCTTTAGCATCATTCCTTCCAAAGAAATCCCAGGGCTGATCTCCTTCAGAATGGACTCGTTGGATCTCCTTGCAGTCCAAGGGACTCTCAAGAGTCTTTTCCAACACCACAGTTCAAAAGCACCAATTCTTCAGCGCTCAGTCTTCTTCACAGTCCAACTCTCACATCCATACATGACCACAGGAAAAACCGTAGCCTTGACTACATGGACTTTAGTCGGCAAAGTAATGACTCTGCTTTTGAATATACTGTCTAGGTTGGTCATAACTTTCTTCCAAGGAGTAAGCGTCTTCTAATTTCATGGCTGCAGTCACCATCTGCAGTAATTTTGGAGCCCCCAAAATAAAGTCTGACACTGTTTCCACTGTTTCCCCATCTATTTCCCATGAAGTGATGGGACTAGATGCCATTATCTTCGTTTTCTGAATGTTGAGTTTTAGGCCAACTTTTTCACTTAGTCTGCCACAATGTCACTTTCCAGAAAAACCATCTCAAACATTTTTACCTAAAGTGTCACTTCATAAAGCCAAGATGGATTCTAAGAGTGACAGAGACAACATTTGGTCTAAGATACAGAGAACTTTTTCTTTGTTTTTTTTGGAATTAAGAGGTAAAGAGCCCAGCTGCAATGCCGGACACGCAGGGAATACAGGTTCAATCCCTGGTCCAGGAAGATCCGGTAGAGGAGGAAATGTCAACCTACTCCAGTATTCTTGCCTGGAAAATCCCATGTGCAGAGGAGCCTGGAGGGCTATAGTCCATCAGGTTGGAAACAGTCGGACACGACTGAAGGACTGAGCACACACACAAATGTAATGTAATATGTAATAGTATATAGCACAAAGCCAAAGCCCTACTCAGAGCACCATTTTCCTTGTTATTAAAGCTTCAGAAAATACTCACTCCAGGCTAGAATAAGTTATTTCAATAGAATTTGTGGCTGGTTGGATAGGGAGAAGAAATAATTTTTCTGAAATCAACTAATATTTATGTTTATAATAGTGAACCCTAAAAATAATGTCTCAGGGCCTGGTAACTGTGCTTTATCTACTTTAGTAAACAACTAACACTTGTTCTTATTTTCAATCTAGTCTCTCCACTAACATCTGAGGACCCTCTAATAGCAGCTATTCACTGCTATGAAGTACATAGCGTGTGGTGTTCAAGGCTTTCCAGGTAAAAGTCAGCTACAAAACAACAACCCAAGCAAAACTGCTCCATCTTTTCAGACTGCAGGTTACGCCACATGCTTTGTCAGCTTTGGAATCAAGCCACTGATTCCAAACATGTGAACAGACAATAGTGTGAACAATCATGTGAACAGACCTGGTGGGTATGGGCTCCCCAGTATGTGTGTGTGAAAGGGTGACTGGAGGGCAGAGAGGGCCAGCACCTGGTGAGCTGGTTGGGTTCTGGAACCCTGGGAAGCCCCAGACCACCCTCAGCTCCCAGCAGGCCCTTCCAGTTACCCTCATGTGTACTGTGCTCACTCACCCTGTTATGTCTGACTCTGTGACCCCATTGACTGTAGCCACCCCCAGGCTCCCCTGTCCATGGGATTTTTGAGGCAAGAATACTGGAATGGGTTGCCATTTCCTTCTCCAGGAGATCTTCCTGACCTAGGGATTGAATGGGAGTATCTTGCATTGGCAGGTGGATTCTTTACCACTGTGACACCTGGAAAGCCTACCCCCATATGCCAAAATAGAATGATTTTTCCATGTGTACCATGAATGGGAGAAAAATAGTGGATAATTGTTATCATCAAATTTTTAAGCATCTACGGTGAAAGGTCATCTAGTGTAACATCTAACTTATCAATAATTAGATTTGTTATCTAACAACAAGGTTCCATAGCAATCATTTTACCAGTTGATTTTTTTTGTCATATGGTGGCAAATACATAAAAAATATACAATCCTAACCATTTTTATGTGCACAGGTCAGTGATATTAAGTACATTTGCGTTGTGCAGTCAATCTCCAGCACTCTTCATGTGACAAAACTGAAATTCTGTACTCTTTAAACAACAACTTCCCAACCTCCTGTCCCAAGTTCCTGGCAACCACCAGTCTCCTTTCTATCTCTACAAATTTGACCACTCTGAGTACCTCATGTGTGCGCCTGCTAGGTTGCTTCAGTCCTGTCTGACTCTTTGCCACCCCATGGACTATAGCCCACCTATCTCCTCTGTCGATGGGATTCTCCAAGCAAGAATACTGGAGTGGGTTGCCATTTCCTTCTCCAGGGCATCTTCCTGACCCAGGGATCAAACCCATATCTCTTATGTCTCCTGCATTGGCAGACAAGTTCTTCACCACTAGCTCCGCCTGGGAAGCGCAGGTACCCCACGTAAGTGGCGTCATGCGTATTTGTCTTCTTGTGGTGGGTTCATTCTCTTAGCAGTGTCCTTAAGGTGCACATGTGCTATAGCAGAGTTTCCTTCCTTCTCAAGACTGAACAGGGGAATTTCCTGTTGCTCCAGTGATTTAGATTTCCCCTTCCAACACAGAGGGAACAGGTTTGATCTCTGGTCAGGGAGCTCAGACCGCACCTGCCTCATGACCAAAAAACCAAAACATAAAACAGAAGCATATTGTAACAAATTCAGTAAATACTTTAAAAATGGTCCACATCAAAAAAAAAATCTTGAAAACAAACCTGACTTACATCCCACTGGGTTCACTTAGCACACTTTGTTTAACCTACTGATGATTCTAGATGTTTTTAAGATTGATACAAACTTTCTTGACCTTCTGGAGCAAGATCAGGGTATCTAGAAGCCACTCATGATCCATTTTCATTTACATCCCTCTTAGTTAAATGTGGGCTCCCCAGGTAGCCCACTGGTAAAGAATCTGCCTGCCAGGAGACATGGGTTCAATCCCTGGGTCGGGAAGATCCCCGGAGCAGGAAATGGTAACCCACTCCAGTATTCTTGCCTTGAAAATCCCATGGACAGAGGAGCCTGACAGGCTACTGTCAGTCCACGGGATTGAAAAGAATCAGACACAACTGAGCAACTAAGCACAGCACAGCACTAACATGATTTACATATCCTTTCTCTTGATGGATTGGGGGATGGAGAGGATCATAAAAATCTAGAACTCTCACCCTGCCATGACCTGAAGAAGACATGTTTTGGGAAAAGGCCCCTGTGCCTTATGTGTGACCCTCAACAGGGGCTGAAGGCTGACCTCTGACCTGCCATATCCCTGCCCCCTCCAGCCTGGCAAGTGCCTCCTTTTTAAAAAAATTTATTTATTTATTTATTTTACTTTACAATACTGTATTAGTTTTGTCAGACATTGACATGAATCTGCCACAGGTGTACATGAGTTCCCAACCCTGAACCCCCCTCCCACCACTCTCCCCATATCATCTCTCTGGGTCATCCCAGTGTACCAGCCCCAAACATCCTGTATCAAACCTAGACTAGCGATTCGTTTCTTACATGATAGTATACATGTTTCAATGCCAAGTGCCTCCTGAGTGCCCTTCTCATTTTCTACACTGGCAGTGGCATTTTTCAGGCCTGGTGGGGAAGCATAGCCTTGCTCAAAGGTCAGAAGCAACTGGCAGAGATATGTTTACTTCGAATTTAGTTTAATTGAAATCCTGTAATCTTGGGCTCAAATGGACAGTTCTCAAGTATATCTTTTCTGCAGGGCAAACACAAGAGGTTCCTCCATCTCCTCATTTCTCCAGGAATAGAGCTAAAAGGGACCATCAGAAGCAGCTCAAAGATGCCACTCTTCAGGTTCTGTATTCTAGGACTTTTCACGATGAGATGTCGGCTTCTCCAATCCAGCACTGCCTTTCATCTGAGGCCCTTCCCACAAAAAGGGAGTCTATTCTCTGTCATTCTTGATGTTGAACTATATTATCTTTCCCTCAGTCCCATCTCATCCCTCATCCCAATACATTTCATGCACTTTATTGCCTACTATGTAAACTAATATAGAAAGTTCTCATTTTTACTCCCCAGAACATTCTGAAACCAAGGGCAGTAAGCAAACCTCTGTAATTATAACTAGAACTTCTGTAAGGCTTCCTGAGTGCCATGCAGTGTTTTAGGCACTCATTTATTCCTCATAACATCTCTATGGGGCTGGTGCTTTGTAGTCCCCTTTTTAAAGTAATTCCATAGACAGAGGAGCCTGGTGGGCTACAGTCCATGGAGAAGCAGTGTCAGACACGACAGAGCGACTAACACTTTCACCTTCACTTTTCATAGTTTGGAACATTCAGGAAGGTCCGTATCATTTAGTTGTTGCTGTTCAGTTTCTCAGGTGTGTCTAACCCTTTGTAACTGCAGCACACCAGGCTTCCTTGTCCTTCAAATCACCTGGAGCTTGCTCAGACTCGAGTCCGTTGAGTCAGTGATGCCATCCAACCATGTCATCCTCTGTCGCCCCCTTCTCCTCCTGCCCTCAATCTTTCCCAGCATCAGGGTCTTTTCCAATGAGTCAGTTCTTCGCATCAGGTGGCCAAAGAATTGGATCTTCAACATCAGTCCTTCCAATGAATATTCAGGGTTGATTTCCTTTAGGATTGACTGGTTTGATCTCCTTGCAATCCACAGGACTCTCAAGAGTCTTCTCCAACACCACAGCTCGAAAGCATCAATTCTTCAGCACTCAACCTTCTTTATGGTCCAACTCTCATGTCCATACATGACTATTGGAAAAACCATAGCATTGACTATACGAACCTTTGTGAGCAAAGTAATGTCTCCGCTTTTTAATATGCTATCTAGGTTTGTCATAGCTTTTCTTTCAAGGACCAAGCATCCTTTAATTTCATGGCTGCAGTCACCATCCTCAGTGATTTTGGAGCCCAAGAAAATAAAGTCTATCACTGTTTCCATTGTTTCCCCCATTCCCTTTTCCAAAGGATCTTCCTGACCCAGGGATCAAAACTGTGTCTCCTGCCTTGAAGGCAGATTCTTTATCATCTGAGCCATTAGGTAAGACCTTATGTCATTTAGTAACTTGTGGTTTTGCCAGCTGATATTTATGTACAGGAATGAGGCACTTACCTCACGAGTAGACACCTGGTCATCAAACCAGCACCACCGTCTTAGCTTAATTCTTTGTGGAAGGTATGTTTTATGGAGGAATTATATGTCACAATGGTATTTGTAAATTTGAAAGAAAGTATTACTGAAAGTGTTAGTTTCTCATTTGTGTCCAACTCTTTGTGACCCCCATGAACTGTAACCTGCCAGGCTCCTCTGTCTATGGGATTTCCTAGGCAAGAATACCAGAGTGGGTTGCTATTCCCTTCTGCAGGGTATCTTCCCAACCCAGGGATCGAACCCAAGTCTGGTGCATTGAAGGCAGATTCTTTACTGTCTGAGATACCAGGGAAGCCTGGTTTTATAAATTTGTTAAGTTTAAGTCATCTTAAAAGTAAATCTCTAAGTGCCAAGGAAGCACTTAATCTGTCTATTGTTTTTCTTTCTTCTCAGAGTTCCGTGCCTTGCATCATTTTTAGTTTACCATCTAATTTCAAGATATTTTATTATTTAAAAATTTTTTTCCTAGCCATATTTTATATGGATGCAAAACATTAGTTAATAGCATGTGTGTGTGTATGTGTACATGTGTGAGTGTGTGTGTATGTTCGTTTCAACCAGGCCATATTTGGGCAAGAGTTGGGTTTCTACATTTACCCATCAGCCCTGCCACTGCCCTTAAATGACTTTAGAGTTAAAGGATACCTGATTTACCAAAGATACAGCAATGTTTACATCATTTCACCAGAGGTAACCAAAGCAAGTACTTTGCAAACAACTACTGACCTCAGGTCCCTTGCCAAAATTTCAAACACAATGAGACAGCATTGGAAGAGAGCCAGTGAGAGTTCTCAGTTTGGAGCACTGAGCCCCAAAGTTGTTTTGCAGGATTTATACATCATACAAGTGTTGTTAAGGGCACAAGAATTCTGATGTATAAAGCAAACAGCTTCCCAGAAAACAACCCTTGGTGTTTTGTAAGTGAGCAGAGAGAAGAGCCATCTTGTCCCTGAGACTGGGCCAGTGCCAAATAGGGTTTGTTTCCAGGCCTGACAGCACCCTTCTAGAACAGTCTCACCCATCTGTGCCTGCAGGTCCTCTGGCCTAGAATGGAGTCTGTTCTTTCTGCAAGTAGAGGTGACACTTTAAATACCTCCTCGCCCTGGAAAAAATAAGTCAGTTCAGTTCAGTCGCTCAGTCCTGTCTGACTTTTTGCGACCCCATGAGCTGCAGCACGCCAGGCCTCTCTGTCCAATACCAACACCCAGAGCCCACCCAAACTCATGTCCATTGAGTCAGTGATGCCATGCAAGCGTCTCATCCTCTGTCGTTCCCTTCTCCTCCTGCCTTCAATCTTTCCCAGCATCAGGGTCTTTTCAAATGAATCAGCTCTTCACATCAAGTAGCCAAAGTATTGGAGTTTCTGCTTCAACATCAGTCCTTCCAGTGAACACCCAGGACTGATCTCCTTTAGGATGGACTGGTTAGATCTCCTTGCAGTCCAAGGGACTCTCAAGAGTCTTCTCCAACACCACAGTTCAAAAGCATCAATTCTTCGGCGCTCCGCTTTCTTTATAGTCCAACCCTCACATCCACACACGACTACTGGAAAAACCATTGCTTTGACTAGATGGACCTATGTCAGCAAAGTAATGNCAGAGGATGAGATGGCTGGATGGCATCACTGACTCAATGGACGTGAGTCTGAGTGAACTCCGAGAGTTGGTGATGGACAGGGAGGCCTGGCATGCTGCGATTCATGGGGTCGTAAAGAGTCGGACACGACTGAGCGACTGAACTGAATCTTATAAATTACTACACATATTTGGTGGATGTGAAAATTAAGAAAATTGTAATTCTACCTATGAGAGGAATATCTCTTTAAAATAGGGAAAGTAGTGTGCTGAACAAAGGATACATACCTTTTTAGGTGCTAAGAAACTGTTAAATAAACTGACTATAATTATATTATGATGTCATCAATAGTCTTAGTTTGGTACAATTTAATTTTTGAATTCTTTCATTAATGCTTTGTTAGTTTATTAATACTGCTTTAAAAAAAATTCCCAAATTTTTATTTTGAAAAAATTTAAACCCTCAGATAAACTAAAAAATTTCTATATGCTCTTTGTCTGGAGTCACTGATTGTTATCTGATTTACCATATTTGCCATTGCTCTCTCTCTGTCTCTTTCTCAGATATATGGATATACATTTGCTGAACCATTTGGAAATCAGTTTTAGACATCATGATAATTCACCCCCAAATAGTTCAACATATATCTCTTCAAAACAAGACATTTTCTTCATTATCTTAATGCCTTTTTTACATTCAAAATATATAAAATTTATGTCAGAATATTACCTGATATTGGCCCATATTAAAAATTTNAATCAGTTTTAGACATCATGATAATTCACCCCCAAATAGTTCAACATATATCTCTTCAAAACAAGACATTTTCTTCATTATCTTAATGCCTTTTTTACATTCAAAATATATAAAATTTATGTCAGAATATTACCTGATATTGGCCCATATTAAAAATTTCTAATTATTCTATTAATAATCTCTTATAGTTGCTTTATATTTCAGCTCATAATTTAGCCAAAGATTATTCAATATACTTAGTTTTTAAATTTGTATTTAAATCTAAAACAGTCTCTTTCTTAGTTTTTCATTACTTTGAAGCTTTTGAAAAGTCAAGACTAGTTGTTTGTATAACATTTTACATATTATTGCTGTATTATTGGAATCAAGTTAAACATTTTGTTAAGAATACTATACAGGTGATGTTGTATCCTTGTTGTATTATGTCATTTTGAAAGTGTTAGTCACTCAGTTGTGTATGACTCTTTACAATTCCATGGACTGTAGCCTGATAGACTGCTCTGTCCATGAGATTCTCTAGGCAAGAATACCAGAGTGGGTTGCCATTTCTTTTTCCAGGAGTTCTTCCTGACCCAGGGATTGAACCCATGTCGCCTACATTGCAGGTAGATTCTTTACTGTCTGAGCCATCAGGAAAGCCTATATTATGTCAGGAGACATGTAATGTTGGCTTGTTCCATTAGTGATGATGCTTTTAATTATTTGTAAGGAGACATCTCTGAGATTCTCTAATTGTAAAGGTATATTTTTCTTTTGCAGTTGATAGATAACTGTGGGTGATACTTTGTAAAAATATCTTGTTCTCAACAAAAAGTTCATTCAATATTTTTAGTGTTCATGATGGTCTTTACTTGAATAACATCATGTTAATGCTTACAAAATGATAATTTTAAAAGTATATATCATTTATTTTATGTTTATTAATAGATCTCCTTTGAGAAAGAACTCTCTCTTCCTCCTCCCTCTTTTACTTCCTTGCTTTGTAGCTCAGCAAGACACTGCAAACTTGCCTGAAACTTTCCATGCCCCAAACCTGGAATCAACCATTTCTCCAGTGATCCTTGGTTCTTTTTAGTATGGAATTGTACTTAGAAACCAAGATTGCGTCTTCTGCTGTGAATATTTTTTCTATGTATTTTCAGGGGATAGACTAGAATAATATATATGTATGTGTATGGTTACTGTTGTTTAATCATTAAGTCGTGCCTGATTCTTTGTGACCCCATGGACTGTAGCCCACCAGATTCCTCTGTCCACTGGATTTCCCACACAAGAACATTGAAGTGGGTTGTTATTTCCTTCTCCAAGGGAATTTCCTAACCTACAGATTGAATCTGCATCTCCTGCATTGGCAGGCAGATTCCTTACTGCTGAGCCACCAGGGAAGCATATATATATATGTGTGTACATATNGGGTGGGGGTGGGGGGCTCCAAAATCACTGCAGACGGTGATTGCAGCCATGAAATTAAAAGACACTTGCTCTTTGGAAGAAAAGCTATGACCAACCTAGACAACATACTAAAAAGCAGAGACATTGCTTTGCCAACAAAGGTTCATCTACTCAAAGGTATGGTTTCTCCAATAGTTATGTATGGATGTGAGAGCGGGACTATAAAGAAAGCTGAGTGTCAAAGAATTGATGCTTTTGAACTGTGGTGTTGAAGAATACTCTTGAGAGCCCCTTGGGCTGCAAGGAGATTCAATCTGTCCATCCTAAAGGAGATCAGTCTTGGGTATTCATTGGAAGGACTGATGTTGAAGCTGAAACTCCAATACTCTGGCCACCTGATGCAAATAACTGACTTACTGGAAAAGACTCTGATGCTGGGAACGATTGAAGGCAGGAGGAGAAGGGGATGACAGAGGATGAGATGGTTGGATGCCATCACCAATTCAATGCACATGAATTTGAGGAAGCCCTGAGAGATGGTGGTGGACAGGGAAGCCTGGCGTGCTGCAGTCCATGGAGTAGCAGAGTCAGTCACGACTGAGTGACTGAACTAAACTAAAACCAGGAGATGACTGCAGAGCCTGTAAACCATGTGTGGGGAATTCTTTTTGTTGATTCTTACTGTGGTCAGATTATCTCCACCATTTTCCTGCTGTGGTGGTAATGGTTTGGGGTTTAGTCGCTAAGTCATGTCCAACTCTTTTGACCTATAGACTGAAGCCAGAAAGGATTTTCTGTCCATGGGATTTCCCAGGCAAGAATACTAGAGTGGTTTGCCGTTTTCTTCTCTAGGTGATCTTCCTGATCAAGAGATTGGACCTGTATCTCCTCCATTTTCAGGTAGATTCTTTACCACTGAGCCACCAAGGAAACTTTTCTGCTATAATACTACTCAATTTAGATTTATTAATAGCAGTATAATTCTTCAGTTTTATCTTCTTGAGAAATAATATCTTATTTTTCAAAATTAATACATACCTCTTGAAGTTGTTATCAATCAGTAGTCAAGAAATACTTTTTGATAAATAGTTTGCACATATAATTTGCTGACAAGTATAAAGTAATACATTTTCTTGATAGATACTGTTACAGCAATATTAAAATAGGTAGCAGATCAAAGACAGAATGTACAACACAAATAAAGGGCATTTGGGACCTTCCAGCTTTTGGACTCTCTAATTTAATAGATACAAATATATTCATAATAAGGAAAATGAATTGTTTTATCATGATAAAAAACAGATATTTTCAGTGACATGATACATCATCTCAGAAGAATCTCTTGTTATCAGTAATATGAGTTATTATGAGTAATATTAATAATAGCAACATACTTTTCAGGTAAAGTACTATATTAATTATTTTGCTTGCTTTCTAAAAATAAATATAAATTATTGATTTTTACCCCAATTCATCTTATTTATGATCATAATATGAAGGGATTTTTTTCCATTGATTTCCTTTTGTTTCTTTGTATATTTAACATTATCAATCTCTCTTCAATCTTAATTGTCTTTGTCTTCATACTTTTGATGTGCTTGAAATAACTCAGGGTCTCATTCACTCTTTCAGCTTCTTTTACACATGCATACTCATTCATACACACTGTCAATATCTTTGTTGTGTATTCAATATTTTCCCTATGAGGGCTGCCACATTAAGAATTTTATTCATAATAGTTTTACATCATATTGGCATATGTTTGCATTAATATGACAAAAACCTCATTAGCAGAGGCTCCTACTAGCATTTTGTCATGGGAAATATTTTCTTCTTTCCATATTAACACTATAATATAACAAATGATAACTTGAAATCTTTGCAACTTCTTCATTTGAGAAATGGAACACATTCAGGACAGTGAGTAGGAGTACATTGTAGATGCTGTATCTGCCTTTGTTCCAACAGATTTGCAAAGTAACAACAGCTATAGGAATAACAATTAAGCACTGCAGTTGTGTGCTGATTTTCTGCGTTCCTTTTTCAACATTTTGAGAATGACCTATTTCAGACATTTATACTTTGTTCCTAGATGTGACAATACCAAAAATTTAAAAATAATGTTTATATCTAGGTACTGACATGAATAATTATGCCTTTAAAAAGGTTTCTTCCGTTTCTGCTTTACCACTGACAAAACAGAGAGTCAAATGTCTTTCCACCAGTCTGTGTTGCCTATACTAGTGATATAAGGGAAAAAAATCAAAGGAAAAAGTTTTTCATGCTTATGGAATGGACTCTATTTCATTAAAATAAGTCACCCATTGATAGAAGGGATATGTATGTGAATTATTTTAATAGTTTTCCCATGTCTTCAAAAGGCATAATTGTTTTTCAGTTAACTTCGGTTCAGTCGCTCAGTCATGTCCGACTNTGATGTATTCCTTTTCCTATTTGGAACTAGTTTGTTGTTCCATGTCCAGTTCTAACTGTTGCTTCCTGACCTGCATACAGGTTTCTCAAGAGGCAGGTCAGGTGGTCTGGTATTCCCATCTCTTGAAGAATTTTCCACAGTTTATTGTGACCCACAGAGTCAAAGGCTTTGGCATAGTCAATAAAGCAGAAATAGATGTTTTTCTTGAACTCTCTTGCTTTTGCGATGATCCAGCAGATGTTGGCAATTTGATCTCTGGTTCCTCTGCCTTTTCTAAAACCAGCTTGAACATCTGGAAGTTCATGGTTCACATATTGCTGAAGCCTGGCTTGAAGAATTTTGAGTGTTACTTTACCAGCATGTGAGATGAGTGCATTCTTTGACATTTCCTTTCTTTGGGATTCGAATGAAAACTGACCTTTTCCAGTCCTGTGGCCAGCGCTGAGTTTTCCAAACTTAAAAGGATCATGTCATTTTTAAAAATCCACCCTTAGGTTTGTGGGTGTTGGAATTAGACCCACTAGGGCTTCTGACATGATTGGACTAAACTCCTTGCAGGCAGGAACTGAGTCTTTTCCTTCCTGTAAATCACCATTCCTGACCCAGCAGCCCTTCATTCTCTCATGCATGAAAGATGGACGCCATGAGGTGAGCAAGGGGCCACCAAAGGTACACCTCACTCTATACTTTCTCTTTGCCTTGTTTTCAGGCATCAGACTCGAATAACACTGGGTTCATCCAGAAGTTCAGTGGAGGTCATTCTTGCTGTGGTCTGAGCGCAGTTTGGAAAGGAATTTCCAGACACAGAATATTTCAGAAAGAAGTGAGTCTATTAAGAACGAAAAGCAAAGATATTAAGGGCATTGTAAGCACAGTGGGCCAACCTCCTGACAGACCAGGGAGAGCTGATCCCCTTTAATGGATTATCAGCCAATTTTTATAGCCTCAAACCAAAATTCCTGCTGGAAGGGTGGCATGAGGTGATTGGTTAGGGTGGGTATTTTTACCTACTATGGGGTCAGGTTGCTTCCTGATTTAGATCACAGGGGCTTATGGCAACAGTTGCTATGGGACTCAATCATTTCTGAGATGACCTTCGTGTAGGGTTCTGCACCTGTGGCCTTGGTTGAAGGCCTTGCACCTGTGACCCTGGTCTAGGGCTGCACAGTTCCAGTTACATGAATGCTGTAGGCTCTGGGTAGTTGCAGTATGTGTTATCTGCCAGCTCCTAAGGGACCCACTTCCTGCAGGTAATACAAGGTACAGGTGAGGCTGAGGCGTGCTCGGTGGTCCCTGTAGTCCTGCCATCACCTGCCTACCCAGTAGAACATGAGCGGGGAGAGGCTTCCGCATGCATAGAAGTTTATGCTTTGTTTCTGACCCTTGGTTGAGGTGAATGAGCAGTAAGTTGATCACACAGTAACAAGGATCTGTGTATATTAGTTGCTCAGTCATATCTGGCTCTGTAACCCCTTGGACTTTACCCACCAGACTCCTCTGCCTTTGGGTTTCTCCAGGCAGGAATACTGGAGTGGGTTGCCATGCCCTCCTCCAGGGGATCTTCCCAACCCATGGAGAGAACCCTTGTCTCCTGCACTGCAGACAGATTCTTTACCGTCTGAGCCACCAAGAAAGCCCCAACAAGGATCAGGATCAGACCAAATCCATGTTCCCATCAGAGCCCTAAGCTCCAAATGGAAGAAAGGGATTCTCAGCCTCTCCTTCTTCATCCTGAACAGATCAGCTGGGTTTCCGGATTCTGAGTTCCTTTCCCTAGAAAGCAACAGAGCAAGTGCCAGCCAGTTCTGGAATGTGCCCCTCCTCGATGGTTCCACCCCACCCGCATCACAGCGGCTTGTCCGCCTTCCGGAGAGCAGTTTTGGCAAATACTTGGTTCATTGCAACCCTCAGGGGTCAGCTGCTCAGCTGAGCCAACACTGGTCTGACTTTGATTCTGATGCTAGATGCACACAGGAGAGCGGGCTGAGGTCTGGGAAGTAAACCTCGGATCTTCTACCTCAGAAGTCATTCGAGGCTTTGGAGAGAAAGCTGTGGGGGGAATTGTGAGAAGTGAGTTATAGGACAGGTGATGAGCTGGAATTTCAAACACAAAATGTCTGTGAAAGTAAATACCGAAGAAGATCTTAGGGGAAGTAAACAAGGGAAGAAACAAGGAAACAGTGAGACAGCCTTGGTGTCAGAAAGGCTGGGAGGTGCTAGCATTCCAGTAATTGATCACAGTGCTGATTTCCTTCTCACTGATGCAGCCTCCAGGTGGCTTCTCCCCATCGTGTGCTCGTCTCTCACCGTCACCTGAGGTCACCATGGCAGAGGTGAGAGCAGCTGCAGATCTTGGAGGGGGTCTTTCAAGGCCAGGTTGGGAGTGTCCACAGTGCTGGGGCCTTGTCCTGTTAGCCAGAACCAGACGAGTGGCCCCAGCCTAACTGTGCGAGAGGCAGGAGTTGATGGTTAAGAGGACGACGAACAGAAACTGATGAGCCCATGTCATTATCCGCAATTATCCACCTTTCTGATCAGTTCAAAGCAACTCCCTTCTTGAGCTAAAACAGGGCTTCCCTGGTGGCCCAGACAGTAAAGAATCTGCCTGCAATGCAGGAGACCCTGGTTTGATCTCTAGGTCTGGAAGATCCCCTGAAGAGAGGAATGGCTACCTACTCCAGTATTCTTGCTTGGAGAATTTAGGAACCAGGCTGGAGCAGAGCTAGATAAGTGCAAGGAACCAGTCCCATTCAGCTTGGGGAAGAGTGGGACATAGACAGTGGTTCCCAATTGCCCTGGGGACATCCTGAAACTCCCGTGAGATGCAGTGAAGATCTTCCAGCACAGGGTGGGGGCTTCTTGGCTATCTGCATATCTGAAATGGGAGCTGGGAAGGAGATCCTCCTTGGGAGCTGCACAGTCATCTCAGCCAGCCTCCCATTCAAGAACTTGAACATGGGATAAGAGTGCCCTTGATAGAGGCTATGTGTGATGGCATTGGCGTTTAGGGCCCCAAAGGCAAAAGTAAAATTCAAGGTGATGAGACTCAAGGCTTCTTAGGCAACCACCCCATACATACCCATATACACACAAACACACACAGAAGGAAGGGTGGTGGTAGGCTGACCCTGGAGCCCAGCCCTCTTGTTCACTCCCCCACCCTCCCCCACCCCTTGTGACAGACCCTGCTCTGTCTGTCCCAGCACAGCTCTGTGGGCCCTGCCCCGTCCCTTTGACCACGGGCAGCACTACAGCCTCCCTGACTTTCTTCTTACTTCCTCTCCTTTCTCTGCTCGTATGAGCTGAACCGTGTCCTCCCAAAATTCATTCATGGAGGCCCTAACCCCTAGCACCTCAGATTGCGACTGTATTTGGAAAAACAGACTTTAAAGATGTGATTAAAGTTAAATGAGGCTGTAAGAGGTGGAGGGGGACCTAATCCAACATCACTGGTTCCTTGTAGGAAGAGGAAGAGATAGCAGGGATGTGACTGCACAGAGAAAAGACCGTGAGGTCTGCAGGCCAAGGAGAGGGCTGAGGGGAGCCAGACCTGCCTGTGCCTGGATCTTGGATGTCCAACCTCCAGCACTGTTGAAGCCACCCAGCCTGGTCCATCCCATTTTCTCACATTCTTCCTCATGTCCTGTTAGCTGTGTCCCCCACTTCTGACACAGCTAAGCAGAAAGAAAAGAAAATGGTTAAGCTTCACAGTAAGATAAGTAACCTTCTACCTCTTGTTTCCCTCAGCTACAAAGTGATTGTCCATAACCTGGAGATGCCATGATGTTGACCACCTGCTATAGATGTACCCGGAAGAACCCCTTTAGAGACGTCGTATCCCATCTCCAGTCCTCTTTTGAGACCTCTGTTTTCAGGGTAAATTAATACTATTTCTTACTTGATTTGAGCATTTTCTCCTGTTTTTCCTTGCATTGCAGAATCATTCAGAACAGAATGACCGGCAGGATGTGACAGACTAAATTAGTTTTTTGCATTTCTCTGGAAATTTAAGTCCCTCTTCTAACATAGTTTCTTCCACAAAATATGCTCAGAGTTCCAAACCTTCTAGTCACAAGTGAATCTTTGGAACATACTCCTTACACATTGTGCTGTATTGTGCTTAGTTGCTCAGGGGTGTCTGACTCTTCACGACCCCATGGAATGTAGCCCACCAGGCTCCTCTGTCCATGGGGATTCCCCAGGCCAGGATACTGGAGTGGATTGCCATGCACTCCTCCAGGGGATCTTCCCAACCCAGGGATTAAACCCAGGTCTCCCACATTGCAGGCAGATTCTTAACTGTCTGAGCCACCAGGGAAGCCCATACATTGCTGCTGCTAAGTCACTTCAGTCATGTCTGACTCTGTGCGACCCCACAGACAGCAACCCACCAGGCTCCCCGATCCCTGGGATTCTCCAAGCAAGAACACTGGAGTGGATTGCCATTTCCTTCTCCAATGCATGAAAGTGAAAAGTGAAAGTGAAGTCGCGTCCAACTCTTTGCGACCACATGGACTGCAGCCCACCAGACTCCTCCGTCCATGGGAGTTTCCAGGCAAGAGTACTAGAGTGGTGTGCCACTGCCCTCTCCCCTTATACACTGGGACTGTCTAAACATAGCTGAATGAAAGAAGTATAAATCTTGACTTTTTTCTTTTTTGGCAGCACATTTTTATCATGATGAAACAATTAGCTTGACCTAATTATAATAAGAACAGTCATCTAAGAGGTGACTGGCATTATAGCTTCATCCTCCAGTCTAGAAAACTGTACAATGAGTGCGTTCTCTCACCAGGCCAAGAGCAAAGGCCTGATTAAAACCAAAAATAGGCCCAGCTGCTCTGCAGGCCACACATTTCTGCAACTTCACTGAGTAACAAAACAGAGTATAAATAAACATGGGGTATTTGGTAAACTAATGACTAAATAGGAGCCTGTGAAGTTCTGTGTGATTCCTGCCAGCCTCTGCTCCACTTCTGCCTCTGAGACCATCCACCTGATTTTGGCAGAGAACAAACCTGCCTTATCATGCAGTGTAGGCCTGAGTACGCGACAGCTGTGTTCTCAGTTCTGTGTGTAATTCTTTCCCAATATTTCAGTAGATGGGAGATCAATAGAGAGGAGCAGAAAGGTCTGCCCACAAAGCAGCCAAGTAAATCGTTTGCAACTTTTTGGCACTTGGGCTCAAAAAACAGAGACCTCAGGGTGCCCTCTGCCTCCTCACAAAAGTCATTCCTTCCCTTTGTTGCTGTTTTCAAATGTGGGTGCTTCTACTAAGCGAAAGGTGCCAGCTAGATGCTTCCCTGAACTGTAGACCTGAGTACAATAGAGAACTGCTCTTCATGTGGGGCTGGCATTCCTGGAATCACTCCCCAAAAGTGATGAAGCAAAGGCCCTTATGGCCAAGTTTCTGAGAAACTGCTGACTCTGCTTGATAGTCAAGTTTCTGGGGCCAGAGTGCTCTCAGGGACACCTGCACTCACTCCTCGGGGCAGGGACAGCCCCAGGGACAGCCCTTGACAGCAGGCCATGTTACCTGAGCACTGAATACTCTAGGGGACACCATCACCAAGCTCCCTGCACCTCCTCCCTAACCACATTCTCCCCACATGCTAAGAAAACCTCTGGAGAAAAATTGTTCCCTGTATAGATATCCATATATATATATGAATATATATATTGAACTATAGAAACCATTTATTAGAAAACAACAATGGTACAATGATAACTGAGTGCTATGTGAGCTTATTTACCAGATTCCCACTTTAAACTAATGACAGTCATCTTGAATTCACCCAATTTGGGGAAAGGAGAGACCAGATCTAGTTACAGCTCTGCCGTCACTTAACTGTGGCAATGATCTTGGGAGTGTCAGAACCTCTAGGAACCTCTGTTGGTTTACAAAGCAAAAGGAGGAAGTTAGGATATTGCTATGGTGTGGCTCAGCTGGTAAAGAATCCGCCTGCAATGTGGGAGACCTGGGTTCCATCCCTGGGTTGGGAAGATCCTCTAGAGAAGGGAAAAGCTACCCACTCCAGTATCCTGGCCTGGAGAATTCCATCAACTGAGTCCATGAGGTTGCAAAGAATCAGACACGACTGATTGAATTTCACTTTCGCTTTCCTAGTTTTATTACTAATTATGGAGAGATTGATGATCTCCACTCTAAGGGCAGAAAGACAGGAGAAACTAAAGAGCTGCTTGATGAAGGTGAAAAAGGAGAGTGAAAAAGTTGGTTTAAAACTCATCATTCAGAAAACTAAAATCATGGCATCCAATCCCATCACTTAATGGCAAATAGATGGGGGAAAAGTGGAAACAACAACAGGTTTTATTTTCTTGGGCTCCAAAATCATTGCAGACAGTGCCTGCAGCCATGAAATTAGAAGATGCTTGCTCCTTGGAAGGAAAGCTATGACAAACCAAGACATCACATTAAAAATCAGAGATATCACTTTGCTGACAAGGGTCCATACAGTCAAAGCTATGCTTTTTCCAGTAGGCATGTGAGAGTTGTGAGAGTTGGACCATAAAGAAGTCTGAGTGCCGGAGAATTGATCCTTTTGAACTGTGATGTTAGAGAAGACTCTTGAGAATCCCTTGGACTGCAAGGAGATCAAACCAGTCCATCCTAAAGAAAATCAACCCTGAGTATTCATTGGAAGGATTGTTGTTGAAGTTGAAACTCCAAAACTTTGGCCACCTAATGCAGAGTCAACTCACTGGAAAAGACCCTGGGAAAGATTGAGGGCCAAAGAAGAAGAGGGCAGCAGAGGATGAGATGGTTAGGTAGCTTCACTGACTCAATGGATATGAGTTTGAGCAAATTCCGGGAGAGAGGGAAGAACAGGGAAGCCTGGTGTGCTGCAGTCTATGGAGTCGCAGAGTCAGACATGACCTAGCAACTGAACAGTAACAACAGTGGAGAGATTGCGTTAAATAAGCAGTCAATAAGAATGGTTAGACTGTCAACATGGACATCAACTATGTCAGTTTGGAGAATTGGGTTCTGTGTGAAGTCAGGGCAGGAACATGACAGGCCTGCTATCTGTTCAGGAGGAAAAGATAGGAGATATCCTAGTACAGAGTAAGAATCTAAGTGTGAAATGATAGGCTGACCCCTGAGCTGACCTATAAAAGTCACTGACTCCATGGTCTCTGACGCTGGGGTCTCTGACTGCGTGGTCTCTCTTATTTTATTTAGAGGGTGGGTTCCTTAATATTAGGCTTCCCAGGTGGCATGGGTGATAAAGAACCCACCCACCAGATCAAGAGATGTTAGAAATGCAGGTTTGATCCCTGGGTGGGGAAGATATCCTGGAGAAAGGAATGGAAACCCACTCCTGTATTCTTGCCTGGAGAATCCCATGGACAGAGGAGCCTAGTGGGCTATGTTCCATAGGGTCACAAAGAGTCAGACATGACTGAAGTGACTTAGCATGTATAGCATGAAATCTTTAATATTAAATGTATACAAGTTAATTTCATGAATGTGGTATTTGCTGGCAAATAGAAAGTTTCAGGCCCAAGCCTGCCCCTATAACTTGCTGAGCAGGCTTCTTCACAAAATCACTTCTCCTTCACCAGATGTCAGTTTCTGACTAAAATGAGAACTTAGACAGGTGACTTTGAATTTGCAGTTCTCTTTGAAACATCAGTGTCCCTGTCTTGGTGTCACTTTCTAGGTTTGAGCCTCTGATTTGGTATCAGGCCAAACAGATGGATAAGGGGGCTGATGACTATGGTGTTGGCATTTCATCTTTTATTGATGAGACCAAGGCTTTGGTCCTAACTGCAAAAATGACTCAGACTAATCCTGAGAGCAACGTGAGATTCCACAGTTAACAAATCCAAACTGCTGGTGAGTTGGGGGAAGGCCTTCCTGTGTGGAGAGGTGGGGCATAGTTTAACATTGCAATACTGTATGGGGTCATGATTAGAGTCATAATAAAAATCTCTTGGCTAAATGGGAAAATTCAGCCTTTAAGAAAGTTCTAAAATAAGATCATTTACAAGAAAATTATACCTGGTTTTTGTTTTAATGTAGCCCTCTCACATACTTTCTTTTTTCAAATGAAAAAACAAAAATCTCATATACTAGTACACTTTTTAGAAGTTTAATAAAAACTATAGAACAAAATAACCTTTGGGATTGCTCTACAGCAGGAGTTGGCAAACATTTTTGATAAAGGCCCAGATAGTAAATATTGTTGGTTCTGCAACCATGTGGTCTCTGTTGCAACTACACAGCTTTGTGATTGCATTATAAGAGCAGGCCTAGACAAGAGCACTAATAAAGGGGCAATAAAATTTCACTTTGGGGGCTTCCCTGGTGGTCCAGTGGTTAAGAATTTGCCTGCCAGTGCATGCACATGGGTTCGATCCGTTGTCCTCAGAGATTCCATGCTGCAGAGCAACTAAGCCCATGCACCACAACTGCTGAGCCCGTGCTATAGAGCCTGCGAGCTGCAACTATTGGTGTCCACATGCCCTAGAGCATGTGCTCCACAAGAAAAGCCACCACAGGAAGCCTGAGCACTGCAACTAGAGAGTAGTCCCTGCTCGCTGCAACTAGAGAAAAACCTTGCATAGCAACAAAGACCCAGCGTAGCCAAAAATAATTTTTTTAAAAAAAAGTTTACTTATGGATATGGGAATCTGAGCTTTGTGTAATTTCCATATGTCATAAAATATTATTATTCTCTTGATTTTGTCCAACCAATAAAAATCATAAAAACCACTCAGGTTTCAATCTAAACACAAACAGGACACCTTTGGCCCACAGTGCTATGGACTGGCAATCCCTATTAAACAAGAATAAAGATGTGGAAAGATGTGTGGACACATTCAGCAAGAGACAGGCATGCCTTATTCTATTGCACTTTCTTCTGCTCCACAGATGCTGCTTTAAAAAAAAAACAAAACTGAAGGTTTGTGGCAACCCTGCATCAAGCAAGTGTGCTAGCCCCATTTTCCAACAACATTTGCTCACTCTGGTCTCTGTGTCACATTTCAGGAAGTCTTGAAATATTTCAAACGTTTTCATTATTATTATATTTGCTATGGTGTGATCTGTGATCTTGGATGTTACTATTGTAACCATTTGAAGACACCGTGAACCATGTTCATGTAAGAGGATGAACTTAATCAATGCTGTGTGTTCTAATTGCTCCACCTGCTGGCTGTTCTCCATCTCCCGAGACACCACAGTATTGAAATTAGGCCAATTAATAACCCTACAATGGCCTCTAAGTGTTCAAGTGAAAGGAAGAGTCCCATGTCTCTCATAAATCAAAAGCTAGAAATGATGATGTTTGGTGAGGAAGGCATGTCCAAACTGAGATAGACTGAAAGCTAGGACTTTTATATCAGTTCAGTTCAGTCACTCAGTCGTGTCTGACTCTTTGGACCCAATGGACTGCAACACGCCAGGCCTCCCTGTCCATCACCAACTCCTAGAGTTTACTCAAACTCATGTTAATTGACTCGGTGATGCCATCCAACTATCTCATCCTCTGCCGTCCCCATCTCCTCCTGCCTTCAATCTTTCCCAGCATCAGGATCTTTTCCAATGAGTTAGTTATTCGCATCAGGTGGCCACATCAGCTGGAGTTTTACCTTCAACATCAGTCCTTCCAATGAATATTCGGGACTGATTTCGTTTAGAATTGACTGGTTGGATCTCCTTGCAGTCCAAGGAACTCTCAAGAATCTTCTCCAACACCACAGTTCAAAAGCATCAATTATTTGGCACTCAACTTTCTTTACAGTCCAACTCTCACATTCATACACGACTACTGGAAAAACCATAGCTTTGACTAGATAGACCTTTGTTTGCAAAATAATGTCTCTGCTTTTTAATATGCTATCTAGGTTGGTCATAAATTTTCTTCCAAGGAGTAAACGTCTTTTAATTTCATAGCTGCAGTCACCATCTGCAGTGATTTTGGAGCCCAAAAAAATAAAATCTGACACTATATCCACTGTTTCCCCATCTATTTGCCATGAAGTGATGGGACCAGATGCCATGATCTTTGTTTTCTGAATGTTGAGTTTTAAGCCAGCCTTTTCACTCTCCACTTTCACTTTCATCAGGAGGCTCTTTAGTTCTTCNTATCCACTGTTTCCCCATCTATTTGCCATGAAGTGATGGGACCAGATGCCATGATCTTTGTTTTCTGAATGTTGAGTTTTAAGCCAGCCTTTTCACTCTCCACTTTCACTTTCATCAGGAGGCTCTTTAGTTCTTCTCTTTCTGCCATAAGGATGGTGTCATCTGCATATCTGAGGTTATTGATATTTCTCCTGGCGATCTTGATTCCAGCTTGTGCTTCTTCCAGCCCAGCGTTTCTCATGATGTACTCTGCATAGAAGTTAAATAAGCAAGGTGATAATATAAAGCCTTGATGTACTCCTTTTCCTATTTGAAACTAGTCCCGTTGTTCCATGTCCAGTTCTAACTGTTGCTTCCTTACCTTCATACAGTTATTCAAGATATAAATGCAAAGGGGAAGTTCTTGAAGGAAATGAAAAGTGCTGTTCCAGTGAACACAGGAACAATAAGATAGTGAAACAGCTTTATTGCTGATATGAAGAAAATTTTAGAGGCCTGGATAGAAGGTCAAACCAGCCTCAACATTCCTTTCCTACTGCTACTGCTGCTAAGTCGCTTCAGTCATGTCCGACTCTGTGCAACCCCATAGATGGCAGCTCACCTTAATCAGAGCCTAATCCAGAGCAAGGTCCTAACTCTATTCAGTTCTGTGAAGGCTGAGAGAGGTGTGGAAGCTACAGAAGAAAAGTCTGAAGCCAGCAGAGGTTGGTTCATGAGATTTAAGGAAAGAAGTCATCTGCATAGCATCAAAGTGCAAAATGAAGCAGCAAGTGCTGATACAGAAACTGCAGCAAGTTACCCAGAAGATCTAGCTAATCATAATAATCGTAAAGGTGGCTACACTAAGCAACAGGTTTTCAGTGTAGAAGAAACAGCCTTGTGTTGGAAGAAGATGCCATCTCAGGGTTTCCTGGTTAGAGGGGAGAAGTCAATGCATGACTTCAAAACTTCGAAGGACAGCCTGACTCTCTCATCAGGGGCTAATGCAGCTGGTGACTTTAAATTGAAGCCAATGCTGCTTTACCATTTGAAAGTCCCAAGGGACATAAGAATTATGCTCACCATACTCTGACTGAGCTCCATAGATGGGACAGAAAAGCCTGGATGACAACACATATGTTTACAACATAGTTTACTGACTATCCTAAGCCCACTGTTGAGACCTACCATGCTGAACAAAAGATCTCTTTCAAAATATTACTGCTCTTTGACAATGCACCCAGTCATCCAAGAGCTCTGCTGGAAATGAACTATTAGGTTAATTGCTCTTCCCGTGCCTGCTAACACAACATCTATTTTGCAACCCATGGATCAAGGAGTAATTTTGACTTTCAAGTGTTATTCTTTAAGAAATATGTATTTCATAAGAAATATGTATTTCCATGGACAGTGATTCCTCTGCTAGAGCCAGGTAAAGTGATTTGAAAATCTTAGGGAAAGGATTCATTACTCAAGATGCCATTAAGAACATTCATATTTCATGAGAAGAGGTAAAAAATATCAATATTAACAGGAGTTTGGAGAAAGTTGATTCCAAACCCTGATAGATAACTTTGAGAAGTTCAAGACTTCAGTGGAGGAAATAACTGCAGATGTGGTGGAAATTGTGGGGAGAACTAGAAATGGGGTCTGGAGATGTGAGTGAGTTGCTGCCTCCTCAGGATAAAACTTTAACATATGATGAGTTCTTCTGATAAGGGAAGAAAGTGGTATCTGGAGATGGAATCTACTCCTGGTGGAGATGCCATGAAAGTAGCTGAAGTGACAACAAAGAACTGAGAATATGTAAACTTAGTTGCTAAAGCAGTGGCAGGGTTTGAGAGGCCTCACTCCAATTCTGAAAGAAGTTCAAACCATCAAATGATGATTAGCACTCTTTAGAAATTAAGTATTTTTAATTAAGGTATGTACATTGTTCAGATATAATGCTATTGCACATTTAATAGACTAAAGTATACTGTAAAAACATAACTTTATATACACTCAGAAACCAAAAAATTCATGTGACTTGCATTATTGGGTTGGTCTGGAACCGAAGGAGATCCAACCAGTCTATTCTAAAGGAGATCAGTCCTGGGTGTTCTTTGGAAGGAATGATGCTAAAGCTGAAGCTCCAGTACTTTGGCCACCTCATGTGAAGAGTTGACTCATTGGAAAAGACTCTGATGCTGGGAGGGATTGGGGACAGGAGGAGAAGGGGACGACAGAGGATGAGACGGCTGGATGGCATCACCAACTCGATGGACGTGAGTTTGAGTGAACTCCGGGAGTTGGTGATAGACAGAGAGGCCTGGCGTGCTGCAACTCATGGGGTCACAAAGAGTTGGACACTACTGAGCAACTGAACTGAACTGAACTTGAACCAAACCCATTATATCTCCACGATGTGTCTATATGAAGTATATTAGGGAACCATATTAGAAATTTAGTCTAAAACAAATTTTTTGTAAAATTTTGTTACAAAATTTTGTTAATCTTGGGCCACATGTAAATGAGTTTAATCTTCTTGATATAAGAAGTAACTTACACGGGAGATAATCCCATGGTTATATTATTAATAAATTCAATTACTAATTAAATAAACAGATTTAAAATCTTTAATGAATTTTATAAAGTATGGAGGAGATTTTTGAGTGAATAATTATTTTGCTTTTTCTATTAGATGAAAAATGAGCAAAATTGTTGTAACTTAGTAGGTGATCGCTTTAAACATTTGAAATACTTAAAAATTTAAAACAAAAATTCACACTTTTATTTCTGGAAAGTGAATCATTTCAACATTAGCAAACATTATAATATATCTTAGTATTTGTAGTGCAAGGAAAAAGTTAAATATAATTTACAATATATACATAGAGAAATATCAGTAAAGTATTACAGTTCATAACTCCAGTACTTTCACTAAAGCACTGTTGTACACAGTAGCTGAACACTGTCCTATAGCCTAAACTATATTTCCTTCAATTCAACTTGTTTAAAGATAAAAAGTTTTCAAATAAAACACAATGCCAATTTAATGAATTCTTTGCAGTTTCATATCCAAAACTTTCAGATGGTCATTATCATCCAATTTTAATTTTAAAATATATCACATGAGAGCTACATTGTTTTCATAGATGCATGTTAATAATATCAGAAAAAAACCCTGCCTTTTCTGGAAAAAAAATCTTCCAATTAATATGAAATCTAATAAAAGAGTAGGTAAAATGATTGAAACCTGACACAGATATTAGAGTTTCCAGCAAAAATAAATTAAATATAAAGAGAATATAGTAAAGCCATCTTTAATGTTCTCAAGACATCAAGACAGTCAATTTAAAAGCCAAGTTGCGGCTCTATGGGGCTCCCAGGCAAGGAGGCCTTTTTTTATAGGCAGTACTCCAGGCTCCGTCAACTTCCTTGTGTTCCATGGGGCAGATTCGAACCATTACTGATCAAGGGAGAAGCAGCCGCTTGAGGAGAGATTAAAGGAGTCTGAAAAGCTCATCAAGACCCCACCCCTGAACTATTGCTGTAAAACTCCTCCTGGATTGGGACATGTGATTTTTCAAACACAGGAACCACTGTATCCCTCTTCAGCTGGCAAAGCAATAAAACTATCCTTTTTTTGCTTCACCTAAAACTCTTGTTTGTGATTTGATTCAGCACTGGTGTGCAGAGAAGCTGAGCTTTTGGCATCAATACCAGGACCAACTTCCCATAGTTTTACACACATCACCTTCTGCCCTGATCCAGAACTTCCACATCCTCTGCCTGGATTTCAGTCGTACCTTCTCCAGTTCAGTCGCTCAGTCGTGTCCGACTGTTTACAACCCCATGAATCGCAGCACGCCAGGCCTCCCTGTCCATCACCAACTCCCAGAATTCACTCAGACTCACGTCCATCGAGTCTGTGATGCCATCCATCCATCTCATCCTCGGTCGTCCCCTTCTCCTCCTGCCCCAAATCCCTCCCAGCTTCAGAGTCTTTTCCAGTGAGTCAGCTCTTTGCATGAGGTGGCCAAAGTACTGGAGTTTCAGCTTTA
>SJYV01051337.1:2820241-2857991 GCA_006410875.1 Neotragus pygmaeus | reverse complement strand
TTTTTTTTTTTTTTTCACTTGCAGAGTCTGAAACAGCATCTGGAAACCATCATCAAAATGTTAAGATTCACAATCAAGCACTGGTGAGCAGAACGAACCTGCTGCACCATTCTACTGCCACTAAACACATCTGTCCACTGGGCATTGGTGAGTGATGGTACGCTGCAGCCTTGTAACAGCATCAGGGGGCCTCTTTCTCCAAGCATATGTTCACGAATGTTTGAATTTATACCTAAACTCAATATCATATAATGGTGGTAAAATGCCCAAGCCTGCCCGGGATTGGTCCAAAGGTGGACATTTGACACAGCTCTCTACAAGCTCCAGTTCGAAATAGGAAAGCATCAGGATCAAAAACTGCTTGATTTCCTGGACAGCAAATAATCTTCCAGGACATATAGTGACTCCTGACCCAAAGGGCATGTAGTAATACTTTAACTTGAGTCCATTACTGTAGAAGGTAGTCTTTGTCTTCCCATTTTCATCAAGATAGCGATCATATTTAAAAGTCTGCAATAAAGATACAAAGGAAACAAATACATAAGCTAGTTTAAAAACAATCTTTTTCTAAACCTGGAAGTTCCAAAGGGTAATTTTCTTTTTTAATCCAATCTATGAATAACATAGCAAATACCCCACCTTGAATCAGAAAGTTATAAAAAAATTGAAATTTAAAGAGAACTGAGGGGAATGGGAGAACTTTATACCTCCCATCCTACCTGGGTGACTAGTTCCTCCCTCCCTTAGGCAGAATAAGAAAGAAGGATTTAGATCAGAAATTAGAGGAGTCAGTATATTAGCCTCTAATTTCCTAGACTTGGGAAGAGGCACTTTTTAAGGAAGGAAGGAGGCAGCTTTATTATTGCAACTGCAGATATAATCTATTAAAGACTGTTGTTGTTAATATTTAGTCACTAAGTCATGTCTCACTCTTCTGCAACACCGTGGATTGTAGCCCAAAAGGCTCCTCTGCCCATGGGATTTCCCAGGCATAAATACTGAACTGGGTTGCCATTTCCTCCTCCAGGAGATCTTCCTGACCCAGGGACTGAACCTGCCTCTCCTTCACTGGCAGGTGGATTCTTTACTGCTGAGCCACCAGGGAAGCCTCTAGTAGAGATATGATGGCAAATACCAAGAATAAAAATTAAAATGTCAGCCATCATCCAAATTCTCCAAAATATAATATGAATATTTGACATTAATAAAAGAGACAATCCCTGTGATTTCAATGATCAAGTGAATTCTGCAGTAGTAAATTTCCTTTTTATTTCAGTCTGGATACACATCACCGGGACACTGAACTTTGATGAACAGTCACTTACCAAAGGGTCTGGGTAGATTTCTGGATCTAAATGCATTAACTGTGGATAAAGAGCTATGATGTCATCTTTGCGGATATTATAGGAACTGTCCTGGAGGTGCAAAGTGAAGTCCTCTTTAGCCGTACGGATGTTGAGGGAAGCACTGGAAAGTCTCAGAGACTCCTTGATGATACTGTCTAAAGATTTTAAGAGGAATAAAGGAGGAGAGAAAAGGAAGAAGAAAGAACAAAGTATTTATAAAGGCCATGTAATCTAGTCTGATATACCCCTAGCAGCCAGTAACACAAACCTAAACAGACTAGGGGAAGCTGGCCAGATCCAAATTTCTCAAAAATTTTTATGTGCTGTGATCAATGATTCAGTTGTGCCTAATGTATTTTCAATCCGATAATTTGAGTTATAATCTCTTGATATAATCTTGATCATCAATGGGAACTAGACTTTCATAATTTTACGGAAAAATAATCTTATTTCTGCATGATACGAGACATCTAATAATTGCAAAAAACCAGTAAATAACTTTTATGTGAATTATTCAAAGTTTACCACTTTTGATATTTAATATACTAACACTTTTATATGGAAATGTATGTTCAAGATGCAGCTTCACTTCGGTGTTTACGTTGCTTTTGCTGCTGCTAAGTCGCTTCAGTCATGTCCGATTCTGTGCGACCCCAGAGACAGCAGCCTACCAGGGATTCGGTGTTTATAAGAACCTGTACTTATCATTACACTGCCTGGGGTTGTGTGAGTACACCCTGCATTCTTGTAGGGACATAAAGGGACACAAAGAACATGCTGAGAACAGCTTAAATATGATGAGACCTTCCAGTCTCTGTCCTTTTAATTGTCGTGCTTTACGTGCTCATCACACAATTGTGCATAGTATCATAGCATGTTAGCACTTGATTTCACAAATGAGAAAATAAGGCCCCCAGGTGAAATGACATGTCTGAGGTCTCCACAGCAAATCAGAGCCCTGCCATAGGGCCCGTGCTTCTTGCCTCCCTGTCCCTTCCGCTAGGACACACTGCCCTTGAAAGCATACACTGGTTTCTTGCCCCTAAAGAAACATAACAAAAGCAAGAGAAAACTTTTTTCTTACTTAAAAACATAGTACGTCTGTATGTCTATAAAATCCAGAGAATCAAACATTTTTCAATGAAATAACCGTCCACCCCATCTTCCAACCATGCAGTTAATTGTGGTTTCATGGTGGTACCTTTTCCCCTTTCGTTTCATGCACACGAATAATGCACTAACTGTAAGAAGAGTGGTAAAAGCAGTAACAAGCGAGGAAGTGCAGAGAAGAGCTTGAGAGTAAAGGGCCAAGAGCTCCACGTCAGGCTGTCACTGGTTCCTCCATCCCATCCCAGGCTGTGACGTAACCTCTAAATGCCCGTCTCCTCACTTGTTATATAGAAACAGTACTAGTCCCCAGGCATAGGGTTGCTGGAGGGTCAGATGGGACATAACGCCTGCAACAAGTAAGGGTGTGATGTGAGCTGACGGCCGCTGGTAGGAGGACACAGGAAATAGCATGTAACACGCACACAAGCACACCTAGCACGGGCATGTTGTCCAGCTGTATCTGATTCAGATGAACAAGACTGTCTTCAAAGCTAACTTTCTGACCAGCGTTCTCTAGTGTTTTATTTACTTCTTCAGTGGCCGCTTTCATTGCCTCCGGGCTTCTATGAAAAGTTAAGAGAAAAGAGAAGAGTTCAGAGCATAAGCTTTTTCTCTACCAAAAAGTCTGCAAAAAGGCATTTTTCCCTTCTTTTAATCAGATACAGGTCAAGATACAGAGAAGGTGATAACGGGACATTCCCATTTATTTTTAACTCTGTTTTATAGTTGTGCTTTTTAAGTATTTTTATAGTTACTCCAGGTCTTAGTTGGAGCATGTGAACTCTTAGTTGGAGCACGTGAACTCTTAGTCCCTGACCAGGGATCGAATCTGAGCCCCCTGCATTGGGGAGTATGGAGTCTTAGCCCTGAACCACCAGGGAAATCTATAGTTTTTTAAGTCCTTGGATATCAGCAAGAACTGATGAAGGGGTCTCGCTACGTAAAAGTAAAACTTTGGCCAGACTTCTAAATAAGTGATTCTAATAAGGATTAAATGGTCAAAGTAGTCATTACATGGCAAGTGAGAGAGAAATTTTCTTCCAAGATAACGTTTCTAAAGTACTAGCTAAACTGCCAAAGGAAATTTAAATTTACTCTGAAAATCCCTATGATTCCACATAAAGCAGCTTTTCCACTTGTATGGTAATTTATTCCTCTGACACTTGGACCTGTGAAATGAACGCGACTTCATTTTAGGGCACTGACATTCACTGGATCCTCAGCGCATGGTGAGGTGTCCATGGAACAGGATCGCAGTTAACTAAGTCTCAGAAACATCTGATTGATGTCTTTGCATGACTATCAGCAAATGGCTACTATTACTATAGGATATAAAATTGCTGTTGTAACCTTGCTGTTAATATATGAATTTACTACAGACAGAGCTTTCCAAAGTAAACATTTTAGAAGACATTTAATCTTTGAGACAGATGAGTTTTTTATCTGAAATTAAAAAATATATATTTTAAAGACATAAAATTAGCAGCCCTCAACAGAACTTTGGCATTCCCAATCCAATTGAATAGTAATTTTGTGTCTGTGCAACATCCAGTTTAACTGGAATAATTCAATAAAACATTTGAATATCAAATTCCCAAAAGACTAACCTTTGGGAAAGAAACCACATTATGCAAAGTTTATGTTGTATCCAAGTTTTTTTTTTTTATATACAGTGTTTAAAAGGCAAAATCTAGCCAAATTCTATAAATAACAGTATATTATGATTGATTCATAGGTATTAGAGTTGGTCAAACAGTATTACAGCAACCACTGAGTGAAAAAACAGCTAATGTAGGCAGGCTGAAGGGAGTTAGCAAGCATGCACACACTGTCCTTTTTGCTGACAGTACATCAGCAATCACATAAGGATATTTTTATGATTATAAAGACCAAATTCATGCACTTAAAAAGGCATCATGAAGAACAACCTGGCCTTCAGGAGAAGGGCTCTGGGTGCAAGCAGCCTATTTGACCCTGTATCAGTATGTTCCTTTCCCCAGGACGATCAGTCTCTGCTTCTATAAGATGTATTTACCGGTCACAGCTGTTTTTAGAGGATCAGATGAGCCGATGTAAATGTTGAACATTTACAAGGGTAAATGCCACATTCATGATTGACAGCATGAGAAGGTACCATGAGTTTTTTTTTTTTTTTTAGTTAGTTACAATGATTGAATTTCTGCTTTCAACTAAAATAAAGAAATAAATGGATAATCTGCTAATTACCTAATCATTTGAAACAAGCTCCAGAAAGTGGCTGGAATGGTGTTTGCTTGTGATGCCCAGAGGACTGCGAGGAGTGACTTGGCTCTCTCTGTGTCATCCAAGGTGGCGAATGTGTCATTCAGAAACCTGACCAGCTCTGAGATGTGGTCTCTTTCTCTGAGCTTCTGGAGCCTCAAGCCCTCCGTCAGCTTCTCCCGGGCGTAGTGTCCTGTCTTGAACACATGGATGGGGAAGCCAGCCACCAGGGCAGGAAAGATTTTGTCAAATTGCTTGAAGTTGTCCAGGCTGTTTTGAATGAGCGCCTTTTGGGCATCTTGCCCTGCGAGATCGCGGCCAAAGAGCGTCAAGTAGCCAGCTTCGAACATGACCCGGTAGCAGAAGGAATACATCCCCTCAGTCACCCAGGCAGACGTGGGGGGCTGTGGTGACCCCTGGGGTCTCAGGACAAGTTGGAGGTTTCCCATCATGGCTTCCGTGAGGGAGCTCAAGGCGTCACCCTGCAGGGTCTTGATGATAGTTTTGCTTATGTTATCAGTGGTGTTTCCATCACTCGGGTCAATGCTTCTGTGTCCAAATGCCTGATGAGAAATGCAATGTGGGGAGAAAAAGAAATTAAGCCTGACTCGGGACCAGTAAATGAGGAGGGCATGGCAACCTACTCCAGTACTCTTGCCTGGAGAATCCCATAGACAGAGGAGCCTGGCGGGCTACGGTCCATAGGGTCACACGACTAAAGTGACTTAGCAGCAGGACTAGTAAACAGCGTGATTCTTTCATGATTCTCTACTTGTTAAAAAAGGGGAGGAGTGGGGAACCAGCCTTCCCACCTGCAATTTCATAGCAGTTGTATTTGAAATACCACTTCAAATAAATGGCCAAATTACATCCTTAAAGGCCAACTTTAAGTCCCAGATTGTAGGGAACAAAGAATAAGGAAGGTTGAGAAGTTGCTTGCACACAAGACTCTCAATCAGGTGTAGGGAACAAAGTATAAGGGAGGCTGGGAAGTCGCTTGCAAACAAGGCTCCCGGTCCTCCCGGTCAGGGCCGAACATTCTTGCAAAGGAGATGTTCAGCCAAGAGTCTTTTGTTCGGCCCCAAGGAAAAGTGAACATTGCTTGCATACAAGAATGTTTACCTGTTTTTTCAAAAGGAACAGTCTTTGGACAAACGGACTCTTAAGTTGATAAGGAAGTCTTTGAAGAAAGTCTTAGCTGCAGTGAACAAGTTAAGGAAAAGGATATCTCGCCCTGCGCCTGTGCACTGTATAGTCACTAAATCATAGTGTTTGGCAACTTGCCCCTCTGATTGTTGTGCAAAATATATAAGATAAAGCAGCTGTAAAAAGCAGCAAAAGAAGAAAAAGGTTCAAACCACTCTGCAGTGTTGGTGTTTCATTCCGTCGTCGCCAACACCAGATTAACCAGTGAAACTTCCTTACAACCACTCTGCTCTTCTCTTTCTTATTTTTCTATGCTTCTGCATTTATTTGCATGTTAATCTGGTATTAATCAAGAGTGTTTCTTTAAAATATTTATTTATTTGGCTGTACTAGGTCTTAGTTAGGGTACTTGGGAACTCTTAATTGAGGTATCTGTGATCTAGTTCCCTGACTAGGGATCAAACCCAGGCCCTCTGCATTGGGAGTGCAGAGTCTTAGCCACTGGACCACCCAGGGAAGTCCAAAGAATTTTTTTTTTAATCATTGGTTCTCTTTCATGTTCTTTGTAGATATATCTTAACCAGATTTTAAGTTACTTAGGAGCAGATACCATGTCTAATATTTCTTTGCAAAACTCAGTTAATATTGATTCATTTTTCTCTGTGAAAGAGCCTTTTAAAGTGATGCCAAAATATCTGGACAATTCCTTAACAAAATTAAACAATTGTGTGGCCTGAGTATGGTAAAACAACTGTTGAATGTTAAGTTCCCACGTGTACTCTGGATGTTATGTAGAAATTATTGACATGAGTGAGTTTTTAAACTGTCTTATATAGTACCATCTAGTCCAGTAAAACATTTAGTTTTTATTTCACCCTCCTAAACTGGTTATAAAATGACAAATCTATACCTATTTCAACTTTTTTAATGGTTAGTTCCAAGAGATTATGTCCAATTTGGTTTAGTGTGTTTCTAAGAATCTTCATGTAATGGTAGCTGTCTTCAACAACTCTGTCTTTAAATTGGAGTACAGCAGAATGGTTAAATAGATTGACATAGGAAAGGTAGAAAATAAACAAGTCTAACGTTATGTAAATGCAAATCTGGTTACCTTTGCAGAAGCAGTAAAGTGAAATTTTTTCCAATCAAAGTATTTTCCATGGCATAGTACTTTATGATATGACAAGGGATTTGTGATGAAGTGGACATAGTTTCCCATCAGTCTGCAGGTGAAAACATGACCATGTTTCCTTTGATTTGCTCTGAGGAACTCGAGAGGATTGGCACCAAACTGCAGAGCACAACCCAGATACGGAATCAGCCCATTCTCCAGAGGTGGTTCGCCCACCTGCCTGTGAGAAACAGAGATGGTAAATATGGAAAACTGTACATAGTTCTTTGTTTATGTTTATTTAGATTAAGTTTACTACCACAGATGTCAAATTTCAAACTCTATAGTATATTGATATTTTTTTGGTTGGTGGGGCCCTGCTCCTTTACTAAAATAATGAGTCATCTTAACTTAGTAACATGATATGTTGGTAAAAATGATAGATAAATCCATCCATCCATCCATGCATCCATTCAGCAAACACGTATGTGTATGTGTGCACACGTGTGTTTGTGTACGTATGCTCAATCATGTCCAACTCTTTTGCAGCTCCATGGACTGTAGTCCACCTGGCTCCTCTGTCTATGAAGTTTCCCAGGCAAGAATACTAGAGTGGGTTGCCATTTCCATCTCCAGGGGATCTTCCTGACCGAGGGAATCAAACCCACATCTTTTGCATCTCCTGCATTGGCAGGGGGATTCTTTACCCCTACACCACCTGAGAAGCCCTTACTGAATGTCTAATATATGCTGCTCATTCTTCCCAATCATGAGGATAAAAGGGTCAACCAAGGCCAACAAGAATTTGCTCTCAATGTAGAAATGAAATTACATTGTAGTGTTTATATTTGTTTCTAACCATTGTTTGCCTGAGTATCTCAAAATGTTTTATTTTATTGTCTTCTCTAAAGGTATATAGCATACTGAATGACAGAAAGGATTGCAGAATTGAAGTTTTTAAAAATCTTCATAGTTTAAACATTTTATTATTCTGTAATTATAGTTGAAGAGGGGAATCTGAGAAATTAGCACATTATAGAATGAAATTGAATAAGATAGGTATTGACATGATTGTTGATTATACTTTAGTGCTCTTTCTTATAATCTAGCATTATAATTTCATGCTTATGCTATTTTAAATGTTTTCATTTAATAAAATAAACATTTATTTTCCAACAGAAACCACTCTCCCTTTTTGTAGAATGCTGCTGCTGCTGCTGCTAAGTCACTTCAGTCATGTCCAACTCTGTGTGATCCCATAGACGGCAGCCCACCAGGCTCCCCTGTCCCTGGGATTCTCCAGGCAAGAACACTGGAGTGGGTTGCCATTTCTTTCTCCAATGTAGGAAAGTGAAAAGTGAAAGGGAAGTCACTCAATCGTGTCCAACTCTCCACGACCCCATGGACTGCAGCCTACCAGGCTCCTCCGTCCATGGAATAATAACATAGCATAAAATAATGATTTTTATTTTCATAGTTTGCAGGTAAGTCATTTAATTAAAAATAGAAATTACCAAGCCTGAATTAAAATACCAAAAAGGGAAGAAAAAAAAAAAAAAAACCTCTTAAAAGGTGGACAACCCACAGCAGCCTACATAGCTGAAGATATACAGTGGGTAATTCTGTTTTGGAGACTGACATAGTCGAGAATATTTATATGCCCTCCCCCAAATGCTCTTTGAACCAATCAGAAGTTAAATAATTATGGTGGATGTATCTGACTTTATTGTATTTCTTCAACCAGTTGTAAATGATGCACACAAATAAGTGATGTCTCATGTGTCTGGCAGTTTCCCAATTCACCATGATTGATTATCATTAGTAATAGTAATAGATTCTTAACCCTGATGTTAAGGGGACATGGGTTTGATCCCTGGTCTGGGAAGATCCCGGAGCAACTGAGTCCATGTGCCACAACTACTGAGCCTGTGCTCTGGCACCAGCGAGTCACAACCCCTGAGTCCGCACATCACAACTCCTGAAGCCCGCGCAGTTCAAGCACCTAGAGCCCGTGCTCCACAGCAAGAGGAACCACTGCGGTGAGGAGCCAGAGCACTGCAACAGAGAGCAGCCCCCGCTCAGCACAGCCAGGGGAAGCCCGAGCGGCAACAAAGACCAAGTGAAGCTAAGGCTGAATGACTAAACCCAAGAAAGCTGAAAAAACAGAATAATAGCATGATCACTGCAGGCTCTATGCTCTTGTCCAGCTTAGCCCGAGTGTATTCAGTGCACAAGAACTAGCTGAAAAGAGCACATTTGTTTAGTCAGAGCATCTATTTAATCTACAAGATAGAACTGCAGATCCCACTTACCACGTTTATCCTTACTAATCCACACTTCATATGCACATATGGACACACAGACATACGCACACACACAGATCTTACAAAGTTTCTGTCAGGGATGTTTAACAAGTTTTTCCATTTTTACGTTAAGGCTAATATATTTCAATACTAAAAAGGAAACATTGCCATTATATCTCTTGTGAGATATAATAAAAAAGATACTTAAATTTTTTTTTAATTTAAAAATGTTAAGGAAGAAAATGCCAGCATTTGTAAGTACAGAAAACCAACTGTATGGTATAACAATGAAAGTTAAATAACTTTAAATAAGTGAACAAAAATGCAATTTAAAGATTAAACTTACCTTCTTCTCATTCCAAGAAGTAGGTATGAACAACAGCACACTGCTATAACAATCCCCCAGATCAAAGAAAGGCTCATCATTTTGCAAATCTAATGTGAAACCTCGGAGGAGGAGCGTCTGCGATGAGAAAGGTAAGGATGTAACAACAGACTCCAGCTAGACTTTTTATACACGGTAAGATGCTTCTCTTGAGTGATCAAAGCAAACAATTAACCATCCCTATTAGGTAAAAAATAAAATAAAATAACTGGCCTTGAACTAAGTCCACAAGTATCAGAAGAGGTTCCAAAACAATCAGAAGCCTGCCATACTTGATAAGTTGAAGGTCATTCAAACATATGTTGACTTAACATTCAGACCTTGGAATGACAGCCAATATTACAAATTTAGTACACTTATGAAAAGAACAAACATGTTCAAGATGAACATATCACATAGAGATATAACATATAATAAGGCAAAGAAAAGTAAGTACAAGTTATCATTAAGCTAATGATTTGATCTTGTTACTTTTAAAAATAAATCAGTTTAAATGATTTACGAGAGAGAGAGCTGTAAAGTTCAAAGGAAAGAGAACTGAGTGAAATGTTTCTGCTGCTTCACGTTTCAGTGCTTTTACAAAAGCATGGATATTTTACTATATATAGTAACATGTTACTTACCTATCACCCTCAAGAAAGAAAGTATCCCACAAAAATTCATCCTCCAGCTAAACACAGTCTAGTGTTTTAAGTCTTTGTTAAATTTATGACAATATTCCTCCTGTTTTATGTTCTAGCTTTTTGACATGTGGGATCTTATCTCCCCGACCAGGGATTGAACCCACACCCCCTTGCACTGGAAAGTGAAGTCTTAACCACTGGACCTCCAGGCAAATTCCCCACAACACAGCTTCTCTTAAAGCTTCAAAACTTTTATCAACCACTTTTTTCTAATTGAAAATAGATTTATTAATTTTTCTAATTGTTAAAGGACTATAGCTTAATTTCAAATAATTCAAGACTAACTGAAACATATCTTAGTAGAAAGGGAAAGTCAATTCATAATTTACCTCTGCCACATCTCCCCACTCAGAACTGTTAACTGTTTGGTATGTATATCCTCCCAAACTTTATTTCTTTGCACACTTATGTAGTAATTGAACATCTATTCTGTACTGAGAACTCTTTAAAAGTATTCTGACAGGTATTAAGAAGATGGGCTGATTCTCTGCTTTAATGAAAGCAATATTTTAGTCGAGAGACAGAAAATAAAATATAAGACATAAAATAAGGCAAAGTGCAGAGAGCTATCAGGGCATGAGAGCAACTGTAGGCGTGGTGACATGCTCCTCTGAGATTAAGGGATTAGCCAAGACAAAACCAGAAGGATGAGAAACCCAAGAAGAAAGAGCAAATGCAGAAGTCCTGACTTAAGGATGAACTTGGTCTATCTAAGAACCAGAAAGGATGTAGGATACATTGGAGCAGAGTGAATGAGGGGAAGCTTGGTTAAGATGTAAGACAAAAGACAGTCAAGAGCTCAGTCACATACAGGACGCTTGAGAGAAGCGAAAGAGAGTTTGGAGGGCGGCAGATCAAAACAGTGTCTTGAGCTACACAGACTGCTGTGTTGTCAGGTTAACATTTGAACTTGAGTTTGAAACAAGGGAGAACAATCAAAGGTGGAAATAGGAATCACAAGTCATCAGTATTTGAATGGTGTTTTAATGGCACCCCACTCCAGTACTCTTGCCTGGAAAATCCCATGGGTGGAGGAGGCTGGAAGGCTGCAGTCCATGGGGTTGCTGAGGGTCAGACACGACTGAGCGACTTCACTTTCACTTTTCACTTTCTCGCATTGGAGAAGGAAATGGCAACCCACTCCAATGTTCTTGCCTGGAGAATCCCAGGGACGGGGGAGCCTGGTGGGCTGCCGTCTATGGGGTCGCACAGAGTCGGACACGACTGAAGTGACTTAGCAGTAGCAGTAGCAGTAGAGCCCAGAAACTATATCCCATCACCTTGGGAGACAATGTGAAATTGAAAGTTGTGAGTTGCTCAGTCATGTCAGACTCTTTGCAACCCCATGGACTGTAGCCTGCCAGGTTCCCCTGTCCATGGAATTTTCTAGGCAACAATACTGGAGTGGGCTGCCATTATCTCCTCCAAGGGATCTTCCTGACCCAAGGATCAAACCCAGGTCCCCTGCACTGCAGGCAGATTCTTTATCATCTGAGCCACAGGAAAGTCCAGGGAGACAATTAAGCCCAAGAAAAGAACAGAATCAAACATCAAACCCCAGAGCAGCCCATTTCTTGAGATCAGTCAGAAAGCGATGAAGAGGAGATGGGAAAGAAACAGCAGGAATAAAACCAAGAGAATACAGTGTCACAGGAAGAGGAAGATGCCCTTGAAGAAAGATGAGTACATCACAGGCTACTCTAAGGTCAAGGAAGAGGACAGAGAAAGGCCCGCTAGATTCAACGAGGAGATAGTTGGTGAGTCACACGTAGACATGTATGCAAAGATGGGATTCCATTAAAGACTTTATATAGCACAAACGAAACTCCTTTCAAATATAACCTGGNGGACATGACTGAGCATGAGCCTATACATAGGTCTACCCCTATGCCAGGATCAAAGTCTTTTATTTAGTTAGTTAGCTATGCTGGGTCTTCATGTAGCATGCAGGATCTTTATTTGCAGCATGCGGGGTCTAGTTCCCTGACCAGGGATCATACTCCTGCTTTGGGAGTGCTGAGTCTCAGCCACTGGACCACCAGGGAAGTCCCAAGCACAGTCTTGATTACTGTAGGCTTGTACTCAGTTTTGAAATCAGAAAATGTAGAGTCCTTCCACTTTGTTCTTTTTAAAGATGTTTTGGCTACTCTGTGTCTTTTAAATTTGTACATGAATTTTAGAATGAAGTTGTAAATTTCTTCAAAAAGAAAAAAAGCTGGGATTTTGATAGGGAATGCATTCACTCTATCAAGTTAGAAAGTATTGTTATCTTACCAAAATTAAGTCTTCTGACCCATTAAATGGGCTATCTTCCCATTTATTTCCATCTTTAAATTTCTTTCAATGATGTTTTGCAGCTTTCAGTTTACAGATCTTGCACTCTTTTGTTAAATTTATTCCTAAGAGTACATCATGCAAAATGCCAGGCTGGATGAAGCACAAGCTGGAATCAAGATTGCCGGGAGAAATATCAATAACCTCAGATATACAAATGACACCACCCTTATGGCAGAAAGTGAAGAGGAACTAAAGAGCCTCTTGATGAAAGTGAAAGAGGAGAGTGAAAAAGCTGCCTTAAAACTCAACATTCAAATAAAGAAGATCATGGCATCCGGTCCCATCGCTTCATGGCAAATAGATGGGGAAACAGTGGAAACAATAACAGACTATTTTCTTGGGCTCCAAAATCCCTGCATATGGTGACTGAAGCCATGAAATTAAATACACTTGCTCCTTGGAAGAAAAGCTATGACCAGCCTAGACAGCATATTAAAAAGTAGAGACATTACTTTGCCGACAAACGTCTGTCTATGAGTGCCAAAGAACTGATGCTTTTGAACTGTGGTGTTGGAGAAGACTCTTGAGAGTCTATTGGACTGCAAGGAGACCCAACCAGTCAATCCTAAAGGAAATCAGTCCTAAATATTCATTGGAAAGACTGATGTTGAAGCTGAAACTCCAGCTGATGTGACCACCTGATGTGAAGAACTAACTCATTGGAAAAGACCGTGATGCTGGGAAAGATTGAAGGTAGGAGGAGAAGGGGACGACAGAGGATGAGATGGTTGGATGGCATCACTGAGTCAATAAACATGAGTTTAAGTAAACTCTGGGAGTTGGTGATGGACAGGGAGGCCTGGTGTGCTGCAGTCCATGGGGTCCAAAGAGTCAGACATGACTGAGTGACTGAACTGAAGTTATTTTATTCTTATTGATGCAATTTACAAGGAATTTTTTCTCAATTTCATTTATAAATTGTTCATTGTTAATATATAGAAATAAGCTGATTTAGTGGTGTTGGTTTCACATTTTCTGAACTTGTTTATTAGCACTCAGAGGTTTTTTCGTGGATTCTTTAGGCTTTTCAGTGTATACAAGAGTATTGTTATTTTAGTCGATAAGTCATGTCCATCTCTTTTGCAACCCCATGGGCTATAGCCTGCCAGGCTCCTCTGTCCATGAGATTTCCTAGGCAAGAACACTGGAGTGGGTTGCCATTTACTTCTCCAGTTGATCTTCCCGACCCAGGGATCAAACGTGTGTCTCCTACATTATAGGCAACTTTTTTACCACTGAGTCACCAGGGAAATGTATACAAGATTATGTCTTTTGAAAAGAGAGAGTTTTCTGTTCAAATGTATATGTCTTTCCTTTCTTTTTCTTGCCCAGCTGCTCTGTATGTAGCTTCCAGTTGGATGTTGAGTGGTAATGATATCAGGTGAACTCAGCCCACTGCTGCTTGAAGCTGGAGGTTTCAGTTCCCAGCCAGAGATTAAGGTCGGGTAGAGGCGGTGAGAGCACCAAATCCTAACCACTAGACCAGTGGTCAGTGATCAGGCCCTAACATTTCAGCTTTGCAGAAAAGAATTCCCACAAAGACAGCAAGCAGTGAAACAAAAGAAGTGTTCATTAGAAGGAAAAAGAGTACATGTGGGTAGACACATGGGCGGGCTCAGAGAGAGAGTCTGCCCTCGTGGTGGCGTCAATCAGTTTTATGGGGCATCTGTTCTGGGTTTCCTTTGGCCAACCATTTTTATTTGCCTGGTACTGAGTCCATGTTTCAAACATCTCAGTATCCTCCCTTGTATGCGTGCAAATCTCTCAGCCAAGATGTATTCCTATGAAGAGGCCTGTGGGTAGACTTAGCACCACTCCACTTCTGACTTCCAAGGAGTTTTCTAGTCAGGAAGTTTTCCTTGATTTTGAGAATGAGAAATGTGTGGTCTCATCTTTCAGCTGGCCAGGGTCCAGCCTCCTGGGCTCCATAGACACTTTGGAGTTCCTGTCCACAGGGGAAGAACTCAAATTGTTTTCCCTGGGAGGAGTGGGAGGAATCTACTTCTAATTTCTTAAGACTTATTTTCTGGCCTAACATATATCTATCCTTGAATGTTGCACGCGTAGTTGAGGGCACTTTGTATTCTGTTGCTGCTGTGTGATGTGCCCTTTGTACATCTATCAAGTCTGGTTGCTTACACTGCTGTTCACGTCTTCTATCCTTGTTGACCTCCTATCTCACTGTTCTATTATTGAAAATTAGGTATCAAAGGCTCTATAATTGTTGAATCGCCTATTTCTCTCTCAGATTCTGTCAGTTTTGATTCATGTATTTTGTAACTTTTAGGTGGGTTTATACTTACAACTGTTTTTTCTAAATGGATTAACCCTTTTATCACTCTGGCAGTACCATTTACTTTACATGTGCTTGATTTTTCCTCTATTAATGTGTATTTTTAAGAAATGTTAGACATGTTCCAACCATAGCACTAACCAAAAGGTAACATGAAAAATTAAATTGGTGTTATTGAGGAGTTCATTTATTTTTTCAGTAATGTGTGCTTGTGCTAGAAATCTGTGGCCTCGTGTTTTAAAAACCTAATGCTTATATTGCCCTCTAGTGGAGAGCTATGTGCACTGACACTTCCTCTATAGTTAACGGAAACCAGAAGCAACACTGACTCTCACCTGAGAGAACTCTGAACTAGAATTGTAGAAAGCACTGCATAAACCCAATTTACAGAAAGAGAGCCCAGTCTCACACCCCACATTTTGGAGCCGGCAAAACCTAGGCTTGGAGATCCTCCATTCTGTTGTTGTAAGCCAAGGCACTGGTATTCTCAAAAACAAGGTGGTAAGACCATGAAGGGGCAGGACTCTGGAGAAGCTCCAAACCCAGAGACGCCAGGACTAGTCCTCATGAGCTTCTCTGTCTCTGTAGCCTGTGGACAGAGATGAGAAATCCAGCAGTGCGTCAGCCTGCCAGTCACTCACGCTCATCAGCCTGTGGTCCTGGATCTCTGTGTAATGTACTTTCCCCTCTGTCTTCAAGATTTTCCCTTTGAAACTTTGGTTCTCAGCAGTTTGATGTTTTTAGGGTTTTTTTTTCTTCCTTGAGTTTGTGGCTGCTGTTCTTTCACTGATTTTTGGAAAACTCTTGGCCATTAAATCTTCAAGTAGTCTTCTGCCCTCTCTCACTCTTTCTCTGGAATTCCAGTTACATGTATGTTAGCTTGTCAACCCATTTGTTGTTCAGCTGCTCAGTCATGTCCGACTCTTTCCAACCCCGTGGACTGCAGCACACCAGGCTTCCCTGTCCTTCACCGTTTCCAAGAGCTTACTCAAACTCGTGTCCATTGAGTCAGCGATGAAGCCCTGGAAGGTGGAAAAGGGAGAAGGGAAGAGGAGGGAGGGCTTTCTCTCCTGACAGGAGAGGGAGGCTCTGTGCTGCCCTGGTTGTGTTGTGGGTGACGTCTCTGTTGGCCTGTATGTATTTGTAGGGCTGTGGAAAGATTCCACTGAAGATAGTCACTATTCTCCTAGGCGTGCATGCTAAGTCACTTCAGTCCTATCCAATTCTTTTTGACCCCTTGGACTGCAGCACGCCAGGCTTCCCCGTCCTTCACTATCTCCCAGAGCTTGCTCAAACTCATGTCCATCGAGCCAGTGATGGCATCCAACCATCTGGTCTTCTGTCATCCCCTTCTCCTCCTGCCTTCAATCTTTCCAGCGTCAGGGTCTTTTCTAATGAGTTGGCTCCTCGCATCAGGTGGCCAAAGTATTGGAGCTTCAGCATCAGTCCTTCCAATAAATATTCAGGGTTGATTTCCTTTAGGATTGACTGGTTTGATCTCCTTGCAATTCAAGGGACTTTTTATTGTTAACCCATAGTTAACAATAACTTTACCATAACAAGAACATTTTATTGTTAACCCAGAGTTGTTTCTTACTTTTTTCTCTTTGTGTTTGTATGATCCCTACTGACTTATTTTCAAGTCCATCCTTCTTCTCTAGTTTTCAGGCTGCCAGTAAGCTTATCAAAGAAATTCTTTTTTTTTTTTTTTTAAAGAAATTCTTCATCTCTGACCTCATGTTTGTTTCTAGCATCTCCACTTGACTGTATTACGGTCTCCGTCTTTTTAATGAAAGTTCCCTTTTTTCTAATGAAATTCCCCCTTTTCTAATGAAATTCCCCATCTGTTAATGTCCACTGTCCTTTTATGCCTCTAGATCTATTAACATTTCTTTCATGGTTATTTTAAATTCCCTATCAGTGCCAACATCTTGGTCATCTCTGAGCCTGGATCTTTTGAACACTTTATTTCTTGAAGATGGTTGATTTTTTTTTCCTTTTTGTAGAATCTATTTATGATGAGATTTAAATTCATCCATGTTAGATAGCAGGAACTAAAAACTCACCGTGAGAAAAGAGAGAATCTGTACTGCGGATTGGGCTTCAGTAGGAAGGTTTGGATGTTTCTGGTCAAGAGCTGACTCTGCTTGAATTTGTGACTGAGGCAGAAAATGGAAAATTAGAATGGAGGAACCAGAATTTCTCTCTGTAAGCTGGAGCATGCAACCAAAGCATATGTGCCCAGGAGCATTTTTTTACTGTCTTTTCCTGGGCATCCAATTACATGTATGTTAGTAATTGACCCTCAGAAAGCTGCATCCTAAGAGAAAGGACTAACAAAAAATTGCATAGTTGGACATTAAAAAAATTTTTTTTTTTGTCTAGTATTTTAGGGGTTTTAGTGAAAATGAGAAATTCTTTAAGAGATCAGCAGTACAGTTTCTCTGATATTTTACTAAGTGCTCCCCAGATAACAGAAGAACGAGGGGTTTTCTTCCCTCACCTCAAACTAAACAAGAGGGTTTCAAAGAACTGCTCCACGAGACTTCATGTGCCCGCTGGCATTTGGGGGACACAGCTAAGAGACTCGCTGGAGCCAGGGGGCTGACAGAGAAAAGAGCCTCACAGCAAGCAGCCGACACCTCCAGCACTGGGCAGAGAAAGTCTCCGGCTAAATCACCTTGACAAGGACATGCCCAGAAGGATGGTCTGGAAGAGAGGAGAGGGACTCCAGAGGAAAGGTGCAAGTGGGTTGAGACTTCAGAAACAGGAGCTGAAGGTGGTTACAAATAGGGGCTTCCTGGTAGGAGATCCCCCCAGGAACAGGGGCTCCGAGATTAGACAAAGCACATCATCAGAAGTAAAGCGAAAGTCACTCAGTTGTGTCCAACTCTTTGCGACCCCCTAGGCTGTAGCCCGCCAGCCTCCTCTGTCCTTGGGATTCTCCAGGCAAGAATACTGGAGTTGGTTGCCATTTCGTGTGGAGACATGGAAATGGAGGGTGTGGAGGCATGGAAATGGACTTCAGGAGGTCGGGACACCAGATAACCACCATTCCAGTCTATAAAGTCCACCCACAACTCACCCTGCCTGGTCAGGGGTGGGCGGGGGTGGGATGGGGCCTGAACTAGCAACAAACATCCAGCGAGGCGGGTGGGGATCAGGGAGGAGAAAGAAGACTGCCACTGCATCCCTCTTTTCCACTGCAGGTTTCCAAACTTAGTCAGACATTTTCAGATGGAAGGGGAGAGGCTTAAATTGCACACAAAAACGTCAAACTGAAATCTGCAACTAAGAGAGGAACTGTGGATCTACTGGCAGATGTCCGCTATTCAGGAACAAAAAAATGAGCTATTTTAAACTATCATTCCTATTATGTGTGCTTAGTCACTCAGGTGTGTTGCATGCTTTGCAAACCCATGGACTGAACCCCACCAGGCTCCTCTGTCCAAGNTGGATTGGGTTGCCATTTCCTTCTCCAATGCATGAAAGTAAAAAGTGAAAGGGAAGTCGCTCAGTCGTGTCCGACTCTTCCCAACCCCATGAACTGCAGCCCACCAGGCTCCTCCGTCCATGGGATTTTCCAGGCAACAGTACTGGAGTGGGGTGCCATCACCTTCTCCGAGTAGTTCTGTAGTAGGGGCCAAAGAATCTATATTGTTAATAAGATCCCTCGGTGATCCCAACACAATGAGTCCCAGATCTGGCATTTGCTAAACACTAACCTAGGAAGCTACCCACTCCATCTGTAAGAACAATACTTGCTACAGTGTGGAGTTCTATGTGCCTATAAATAAAACCTTTTTGGCTGGTATAGGAATGCCACGATTTTCAGAAATTCATTTAAGAGAAAGCCTGAAATGTATAAATTTGGTAAAATGTTTACACACAGCATAACACCCCCATGCTTCCCATTATTGTCTTTTCTTGCCTCTTTTCTAAGTAGCATTTGGTCAAAGCAGAAGGAAAGTTCAAGAAACTTTACTAGGGCTCTAAAATTAAAATCCAATTCATTTCTCACAGATTTTGTATCTTAACTTTAGATGCTACTGTCTCTTCAAGTCCAAAGGTAATATGTTATATGGTTATTGCAAAGCTGAGGAATCTGGAAAGAGCAGTAAGTTCAAAAGCTATAGGAAGAAAAAGCAAAAGAGTATTTTATCATGTTGTTTGGAACTGAATCTCATCAACTTAAGCAAATGAACTTATTAGCCTAAGAAATTGAGACATAGGGAAAACCAAAGGTAGAAAAATCTAGATTGGGCTCTGCATCTTACCTTCTATGAGCTGTAATATTTAGTACTCAATATGTTTCTTATCCTTCTAATGTACAAAACCTTTTGCTTTGGCATATTCCTCTCCTTCTTCATGTGACTGCCATGCATGCTCAGTTGTTCAATTGTGTATGACTCTTTTTGGCCCTTTGGATTGTAGCCTGCCAGGCACCTCTGTCCATGGGATTCTCCAGGCAAGAACACTGGAGTGGGTTGCCATGCCCTCCTCCAGGCGATCTTCCCAACCCAGGGATCAAACCTGCATCTCCTGCAATGCAGGCGAATTCTTTACCACTGAGCCAATGGGGAAGCCTTCTTCATGTGACCGGGTGAGGCTCCTACTTACAGTTATCCCTTTTCTGTAACATTTTTCCTTCACCAATACCAAAGTAGACTGACTATGACCCAGGACTGGCCAATCATAATATCCCACCTCTTTGGTAACAGTCAACCATTCAAGAATAGACACACTATCCTGCCAGAGTCAATCAAAATCTTTCCCTGAAATTGACATATGAGAGAAATGGACAAATAGAGAGAGAGAAATTTTCCATTGGACTTACTGAACTTGAAAGATGTGAAACTGGAATTGAAGACAGTATCCCCAGAGGTCTATGTAAAGTAGAAAAAAATAAATAAAAAATAAGGCCAAACCATGGAGAGAAGCAGAGCACAAAGACAAGGAAAGAAGAAAAGCTTGTCCCATTGTTTGAGCCCCTGAATCCAGTTACGCTTAAAGCCGGAGGCTGCTCTAAACCTCTGCAATGTAAGGACCAATAAATTCCCTTTGGCTTTAGCTCAGTTAAGTTAGGATTCTCTCATCAGCACTCAGAAGAGCCCTGGTTAACACACACTGCTATTCCCCAGTCTTGTCCCTAGCCTGAGAAAAAGGAAGAAACAATATACCAAATGGTTCGCCCCAGTTTGAGAAGATAAATGTATTTAATTCAGTCGAAGAGAAGAGGTCTTTTTCCCTTTTCCTACCACTCCCAATACACATCCTTCAGCATCAGGCACATGTTTAATATTTTTATTTGGGGGCTCATTTTGAGAACAGCACAGTATTATAGTTTGGAGTATTGTGAATAACTATATTACTATCTTTTCTAAGCGAACTCTTTTTTTCTTTCCAGTAATCTATACAAATGTTGCTTTTTTATAAAGAAATTTTATTTTTATTTTGCCATGTTTTGTAAATACTGTTATAATCAGTGCATTTTAGAGACCCTGATTTGGCAATTTTTTAATGGAAATCAGTGAGAGAATGTAAGCCACCTAGCAGAATTCCTAAAATGCTATTTATTCTCCTAAGCAAGGGGGACTTGCGCTATCCTTTATGTGCTCAGAAGTGATTTCTTCAGAAATTAAAGTACATTTGTATATAAAGCAACCCTGGAGCATGGCATTTTATAGAATGACAAAGAATCTTGGATAGCAGGTGGAAAATAAGTAGCATTCATTGTAGGCCTGTTATGAAACCCTCACTTTGTCTATCTAGGAAATTTGTAGCCTACGGTTACAAATTTCAGCCATGTGTCCATTAATACTAAAACAAATACTTAATACTCATTCATTACCAAGAAGTCACCTTTTCAATATGACCTGGTGAGAAGGACTATCTACCGAGGGGTCAGGAACAGATCTGTAGGACTCTGTGACTTTGGCCTCCTTACCTGTGGTCTCTCTCAGGGACCTTGACCAGGTCATCAGGGCAGGGGACACCTGTGTTCTCCCTGCCCTGCCCGCCACAGTTCTCTCCATGGGTATTCACAGTCCGGCATCAGAAAACGGGTGTTGCTCTGCTCGTAGCTACCTCTCTCACATGTGGTGGTTCTTAGGAGTCAAATGCATTTAAATAAACAAACCCAGAAAAGGCATATGTTGCACAGATAGAAGATTATGTCACAGAATCAAAGTTAGGAGGCACAGCCTACCCTCATCAGCCACAGAACAAAAGGAGTATGGAGTAGCTGAGTACAGTGGCAGAAATCTCTCTGTATATCTTCTTGGGCTCCTGCTTCATTCCCTCCTCTCTGTACTCGCTTTCCTTTTTCATCCACAGTATGAAAAATGACTATCCCAGCTCTCAGGGTTCCCTCCCCATTTTCTCTCAGACTTTTTCCTTAATACATTTCTTACACATCGAATACCATCTTAGAGGGCCTGGAATAACACATCCAGCATCAATACATTCTAGATTATTCTGTCTTAAAAACTACTGTGTGAAAGTCTGTCACTGTGTACAATTTCTCTTCTGACCTGAGGTGTTATGCCCACAGTTCCTCCTACAGTTCTCAGGTTTCCCTCATAAAAAATAACTGGAAAAAATTACACTGTTTTCCAAGAATGAGGAATAATTTGTAAACAAAAAATATACTCTATTTACATTATCAAACTCATAATTTCTTTATGGAAAACCACTATATTTGCACTCTGTTACTGTTTTCAATTTTTTCCACAAGACCAATGGATGGCTAGTTTGTGTACATTTGCATCGTTTCAAGACAAAGTGGCAACTTTTCCAGAAAAAAAAGGCAGTGGATTCTCAATGCCTATCCAGATCTTCACTTCTTATCAGGAAGGAATTGCTTGTAAATTTTAAGTTACAGTTTTCATTCTGCTTTTCAAATTTCAAAATCCAGTCTCTATCAAGACATTACATATGTATTGTCTCAGTTCGGTTCAGTTCAGTTCAGTCGCTCAGTCGTGTCCGACTCTTTGCACCCCATGAATCGCAGCACGCCAGGCCNGAGCAGCAGGGCAGAGCATGCTATAATGACTCAGCAACACAACTCATATTTTTTTCCCTCCTTTGCTATAATTTACATGAACTTCCTCTCAGGAAGGGAATAGTCTCAGATTGTGTGGAATTCAAATGGTAAATAATCTGTCTGCGATGTGATAGACCTGGGTTCGATTCTTGGATCAGGAAGATCCCCTGGAGAAGGGAATGACTACCCGCTCCAGTATTCTTGCCTGGAGAAGTCCATGGACAGAGGAGCCTGGCGGGCTACAGTCCACCGGGTCACAAAGAGTCGGACACGACTGAGCAGCGACTCACACATGCATTGCTCTCCTCAGAGGCAGTTTGTGTTCTACCTTTTTTCCCCAAATGAAGGAAGTACTGTGACTTGGCAGATCATCAAGAAACCTTAGCTAGTGAAGCGGTTTCTAAATATTCCTTATCTTAGTCTATTTTCAGCATTTATTGATTGGAAATTGTCGGGTGTATTTGAGGCATGATAAATCCTTGTATTTAGCCATTAGCCATGATAAATCCTTGTATTTAGCCATTAGGCAAGACAAAATGAAAGACAGCCATTATCTGGTTCAGCTGCAACAGTGAAATAATTATATGCAAGGGCAGGGCTCTCATGCATGGGTGGTTTACCCTGCTGCTTAAATATCACCATTTGAGTTTAAAAAATTGGTTACTAATTAGGCAATGTGTTCTCCCTGTCTTTAGGTTTGTTTAATGAATAACTTTATGGACTCTCTATATTGTATTGACTTTTTATACAGTAGTAGATGATGTTATTTTATTTTGGTTTAAACTGATAAAGATGATCTATATTTTAAGCCAATGAGCCCAGTGATATTATTTCTGGCTCTAGTAGTGTTGATCCACATATTGAATTCTCCTTTCTAGGTGTCTGATTTTCCTTCAGCTGTTAGGGGGATATTTCCCATAGCTTCTCAGGCTATGATCTTCAAAGCAATTTTGATAATGATATTAATTGCTTTCATTAAATCATCATCCCTTGTTCTTTGGATCAGTTGTAAGAACTGCCCAGTAGTGGTATGATGTGGTCCCCACTTCCCCTTAGGCTTTCAGCAAGGCAGATGTTTTTCAGAAGTTGCATTGATAGAATGACAGGGTTCCCAAACTGAGCCAGTCAGATCTCCTGTAGGATTAGCTATGAATCACCAGCAAAAGTCAAAAATCAAAGACCTCTTATTGCAGGGAGGAAGCCAATTCTGAATCTTGCCTCTCTGCCTAACTGTTAAACTAAAGTGCCTTTCTTCAGAACTTTGTCCACCTGTGGATGGCAGGAAGGAAGAAATAACACATCCCCTGCCTGAGGCTTGCCATTCTAGGAGACATTTGCAAGATTAATGGGTTTTACTTTGCTTCCTCACCTCCGGTCATTTCTAATATATAAAAGAACATGGTATTCAGACCCTGATAAAATAGTTATTTTGAGGCAATAGGCTGCCATCTTCTTGGTCTGCTGGTTCCCAGGTAAAAGTCTCTTCCTTGCCTCAACACCTCATCTCGCAGATTCATTGGCCTATCATGGGGTGAACAGAGCAAGCTTGGCCTCGGTCACACTCTGATTAGAAGAAAAACAAAGGACTGATACTTCTAAGAGTGTGGAAAATTCATGGGCAAATCTCCGATCATTACATACAATGGGTCTCTGATATCAGACCCTAGAACTGAGATAGTTTTCGTCTTTTAATTGTTGTTTAGTTATTAAGTCTTGTCTGACTCTTTGCAACCCACTGGACTATAGCCTGCCAAGGCTCCTCTGTCCATAGGATTTCCCAGGCAAGAATACTGGAGTGGGTTGCCGTTTCCTTCTTCAGGGGAGCTTCCTGACCAGGGATCAAACACGTGTCTCCTGCATTGGCAGGCGGATTCTTACCACTGAGCCATCTGGGAAATCCTGCTCTTGATTATCTGGCTTTTATCAACTCTACTTCCTTGTGACATGCATATTTAGCGAGCTGTGACTCACTATGACACACCAAGTCTAGTTCATCACTTCAGAGGTTCTTTGTACCTGGTCCACCACAGGTATTGATTGGGCACAGGTGTTATGCTGGACAGCTTAACCCACATGGATAACTAAATACTGAAAACTCTGACTCATTGCATTGTGACCTTGTGCACAACTGCCGCCCTGCCCAGAGATTTCCATAGTCCCCTCCCTACCCCTACTCCCCTTACCCCAGCCCTTCTCCAGCCCTGCATCCATTCCCACAGCCAAGTCAGAGTTTATTCCTTAGCTTCCCTCATGGCTCAGCTGGTAAAGAATCTGCCTGCTATGCAGGAGATCTGGGTTCAATCCCTGGGTTGAGAAGATTCCCTGGAGAAGGGAAAGGCTACCCACTCCAATATTCTAGTCTGGAGATTCCATGGACAGTATAGTCCATGGGATAGCAAACAACATGACTGAGTGACTTTCACCTTCACACACTCTTATTCTGTTGTTTGTTTGCTTCTTTGTTGTATTGTGCTGGGTCTTCGTTGCTGCTCAGACTTTTCTCTAGTTGCAGCAAGCAGGGGCTCCTCTCCAGTTGTGGTGCACAGTTTTCTCATTCTGGTGGCTTCTCTCGTTTCGGGGCACAGGCTTTAGGTGAGCAGGCTTCAATAGCTGCAGCCCACGGGCTCAGCAGTAGTGGCTCCCGGGCTCTAGAGCACAGGCTTAGTTAGTTGTGGGACATGGACTTAGTTGCTTCATGACATGTGGAGTCTTCCCAGATGAGGGATCGAACCCATGTCTCCTGCATTTGCAGGCGGATTCCTATCTACTACACCACCATGAACATCCCCTGGTTCCAGTTTTGCATGTTTCCCTGGCCCACAGAATTTTTAAGGATTCAGTTCAGTTCAGTCACCCAGCCGTGTTCGACTTTTTACTACTCCGTGGACTGCAGAACATCAGGCTTCCCTGTCTATCACCAACTCCCAGAGCTTGCTCAAACTCATGTCCATTGAGTTAGTGATGCCATCCAGCCATCTCATGCTCTGTCATCCCCTTCTCCTGCCTTCAGTCTTTCTCAGCATTGGGGTCTTTTCCACTGAGTCAGTTTCTTCGCATCAGTGGCCAAAGTACTGGAGTTTCAGCTTCAGCATCAGTCCTTCCAATGCATATTCAGGACTGATTTCTTCTAGGATTGACTGGTTGCATCTCCTTGCAGTCCAAGGGACTCTCAAGAGTCTCCTCCAACACCACAGTTCAAAAGCATCAATTCTTTGTTGCTCAGTTTTCTTTATAGTCCAACTCTCACATCCATACATGACTACTGGAAAAATCATAGCTTTGACTAGAAGGACCTTTGTTGACAAAATAATGTCTCTGCTTTTTAATAGGCTATCTAGGCTGGTCATAGCTGTTCTTTCAAGGAGCAAGCGTCTTTTAATTTCATGGCTTCAATCACCATATGCAGTGATTTTGAAACCCCCCAAAATAAAGTCTGTCATTGTTTCTATTGTTTCCCCATCTATTTGCCATGAAGTGACGGGACCAGATGCCATGATCTTCATTTTTTGAATGTTGAGTTTCAAGCCAGTTTTTTCATTCTCTTTCACTTTTATCAAGAGGCTCATTAGTTCTTCTTCACTTTCTGCCATAAGGGTGGTGTCTCCTGTGTATCTGAGATTATTGATATTTCTCCTGGCAGTCTTGATTCCAGCTTGTGCTTCATCCAACCTTGTATTTCTCATGATTTACTGTGCATATAAGTTAAAGAAGCAGGGTGACAATATACAGCCTTGATGTACTCCTTTCCCAATTTGGAACCAGTCTGTTGATCCATGTCCTGTTCTAACTGTTGCTTCTTGACCTACACACAGATTTCTCAGGAGGTAGGTAAGGTGGTCTGCTAGTCCCATCTCTTTAAGAATTTTCCAGTTTGTTGTGATCTACACAGTCAAAGGCTTTGGTGTAATCAATGAAGCAGAAGTAAATGTTTTTCTGGAATTCTCTTGTTTTTTTATGATCAAACAGATGTAAGCAATTTGATCTCTGGTTCCTCTGGCTTTTCTAAATCCAGCTGGAACATCTGGAAGTTCATGGTTCACGTACTGTTGAAGCCTGGCTTGGAGAATTTTGAGCATTACTTCGCTAGCATGTGACAGGAGTACAATTGTGTGGAAGTTTGAACACTCTTTGGCATTGCCTTTCTTTGGAATTGGAATGAAAACTGACCTTTTCCAGTCCTGTCCACTGCTGAGTTTTCCAAATTTGCTGGCATATTGAGGGCTGCTGCTGCTAAGTCACTTCAGTCGTGTCCAACTCTGTGCGACCCCATAGATGGCAGCCCACTAGGCTCCCCCATCCCTGGGATTCTCCAGGCAAAAACACTGGAGTGGGTTGCCATTTTCTTCTCCAATGCATGAAAGTGAAAAGTGAAAGTGAAGTCGCTCAGTTGTGTCCGACTCTTNCGACCCCATAGATGGCAGCCCACTAGGCTCCCCCATCCCTGGGATTCTCCAGGCAAGAACACTGGAGTGGGTTGCGATTTTCTTCTCCAATGCATGAAAGTGAAAAGTGAAAGTGAAGTCACTCAGTTGTGTCCGACTCTTCACGACCCCATGGACTGCAGCCTACCAGGCTCTCCATCCATGGGATTTTCCAGGCAAGAGTACTGGATTGAGGGGGCAGAACTTTCATAATATTATATTCTAGGATTTGAAGTAGCTCAACTGGAATTCCATCATCTCCACTAGCTTTGTTCATAGTGATGCTTCCTAAGGCCCACTTAACTTTGCATTCCAGGATGTCTGGCTCTAGGTTAGTGATCACATCATCGTGATTATCTGGATCATAGAGATCTTTTTTGTACAGTTCTTCTGTATACACTTGCCACCTCTTCTTAATATCTTCTGCTTCGTTAGGTCCATACCATTTCTGTCATTTATTGTGCCCATCTTGGCATGAAATGTTCCCTTGGTATCTCTGATTTTCTTGAAGAGGTCTCTAGTCTTTCACATTCTATTGTTTTCCTCTATTTCTTTGCATTGATCACTGAGGAAGGCTTTCTTATCTCTCCTTGCTCTTCTTTGAAACTCCTAATTCAAATGGGTATATCTTTCTTTTTCTCTTTTGCCTTTCACTTCTTTTCTTTTCTCAGTTATTTGTAAGGCTTCCTCAGACAACCATTTTGCTTTTTTGCATTTCTTTTTCTTGGGGATGGTCTTCATCCCTGCCTCCTGTACAATGTCATGAACCTCTGTCCATAGTTCTTCAGACACTCTGTCTATCAGATCTAATCCCTTGAATCTACTCTCACTTCCACTGAATAATTGTAAGGGATTTGATTTAGTTCATACCTGAGTGGTCTAGTGGCTTTCTATACTTCAATTTCAGTCTGAATTTGGCAATAAAGAGTTCATGAACTGAGCCACAGTCAGCCTCCCATCTTGTTTTTGCTGACTGTATAGAGCTTCTCTGTCTTTGGGTGCAAAAAATATGATCAATCTGATTTTGATATTGACCATCTGGTGATGTCCATGTGTATAATCTTCTCTTGTGTTGTTGGAAGAAGGTGTTTTCTATGACCAATGCATTCTCTTGACAAAACTCTGTTGGGCTTCATTTTGTACTCCAAGGCTAAATTTGCCTGTTACTCGAAGTATCTCGACTTCATACTTTTCCATTCCAGTCCCCTATGATGAAAACGACATCTTTTTAAAGGATTGGCTGCAATGAATTTACCTCTCTACATGAAAGTGAAAGTGGAGAGTGAAAAAGTTGACTTAAAGCTCAACATTCAGAAAATGAAGATCATGGCANATGGGGTCGCACAGAGTCGGACACGACTGCAGCGACTTAGCAGCTACCCTGATGGAAGCATGCCTGGAGCCAGGAGGGAGGCGTGGCTCTGCGCCTCACCCCTCTGCTGCAGCTGCTCCCCTCGAGACTCTCAGCTGTGGCTCTAGGGGGAAGGACATCTCTAGGATTGTGATACTACAGTTCTGCACCCCAGCTCTTACATCTAGAAGCAACATGCTCTTTCAAATATTTGAGCCAAGCACAAGTTGTTGGCTGGAGACTGGGGGAATTCAGTCTCGGGACTCAAACCTCACCAGCCCCAGATACGCTGTCCCTTCATGTCTCCCTCTGACCCTGTATCCCAGCTGGTCCCTGCTCTAACTTTACAGTGACCCTCTTTGTGTGTGTTAGTCGCTCAGTCATACCCGACTCTTTGCAACCCCTTAGACTCTAGCCCACCAGGCTCCTCTGTCCATGGAATTCTCTAAGCAAAAATACTGAAGTGGGTTGCCATGCCTCCAGGGGATCTTCCCAACCCAAGAATCGAATCTGGGTCTTTTGCATTACAGGCGGATTCTTTACCGTCTGAGCTGCCAGGGAAGCCCTAACTATTTGGGTAGCCCCCTTTTACAAAGCTAGCCCTGAAATTTAATCTAGATCATCCTTTTTGATTCTTGAAGATCTCCATAACTTCAAATCTTAGAGGACTAGACTATAAAGTCCTCTCTTCCAAGAAATCTGATTTCTTTAACCAGAACTAGTTCTTCCTCCTCCTTGTGTAAGAAAAATCTGCTTCTTCAAGATGACTTTTACATCCCTGGCTGTGACTGTAAAGCAAGTGGCAATGTCTGTGTGTGTAGTCGTTCAGTCTGACTCTTTGTGACCTCACAGATTTTTTTACCATCTGAGCCAAAAGTTAAACAAATATGGCTTTTGGTGGTGTACCCATCTTTGGGCTTGAATCCTTGTCCTGTGACTTACTGTGAATTTATATCACTAAACTTACACATCATTTTTACTATCTCTACTGACAGAAATCAAGTTTTACTTACCTTTGACAGTTTCTGGAGTACTATAAATTCTCAATACATTTAAAATATTTTGAAATAGTACTGTAAAGAATGCTAATTGCCTGTCAGTATGCATTCTTCCTTCTTCCTTAATATTGAAACCCCAGGAATTGTGCATAGCTAAAGGACGCTATTTCTTAGACCCTTCTTCAACTAGATGTAGCCAATGAGATACAGTTTAAGTGATCTCTGAAACTTCTCAGAGGGTCTCTGCTGGGTAAATGTGCCTCAGTGGCATACTGACCATTTTGAATTAAAATTATTTAAGAAATTGCCAACACAAGAGGAATACTCCGACCCTCCCTTCTGTCTCCCCAAAAGCAAGAAATAGATCTCTCCTGTGAAAGATCCTCTCCCTACATCTGGAGATCGAAGGATACCCTTGTCACCAGACACTGGGAAGTTGGGGCCAAGAAGCCTATGTGAACAAACCTCTTTACTTCTTCAGTTCACTACCCAAAGCCTAGACCAGGCTTACAGTCTTCACAAATCGGGCACCCCGAATCAAGTTTCTTTGTCCCGTCAACTCTTCACAGATTTGTTTCTTTGTCTGCTGCTGTTGCTGCTGCTAAGTAGCTTCAGTCGTGTCCGACTCTGTTAAAAGTTGCCTGCTTTGATGACTTTTTAGGTCCTATTTCTAGGAGGCCTCTGTGCAGATGATTAAAATATCTTTCTTTTCTCCCATTAATCTGTCTTGTGCCAACGTTATTACTGTGCCAAGTTCCAGCCACAAGAACTTGAAAGGGAAATAAGGGGAAATATCCCCCTCCCCAACACTTCATTTAAAAAAGGGGAGCTTTTTGGTGCATAGGCTGTTCCTTTTCTTGCTGTCTGGGATGGGGATGTGTTGGCTAGAGTGCAGTAGGAGTTTTATGTTATGAGACACTTTTCTGAATTTTTTTTTTTTTTAACAACAAAAACATTTTGTATTGGAGTAAAGCAGATTAACAATGTTGTGGTAGTTTCAGGTGAACAGTGAAGGGACTCAACCATACCTATGTATGTATTCATTCTTGCCCCAACCTCCCTCCCATCCAGGCTGGCATATAACACTGAGCAGAGTTTCATGTGTTATACAGTAGGTCTTTGTTTGTTATCCATTTTAAATATAGGAGTGTGTATACAACCTACCCAGCTATCCCTTCTATCCGTAACTATCTATTGATAGTTAGTCCCTAACTATCCCTTCCCCCTGGCAACCATAAGTTCATTTTCTAAAGTCTGTGAGTCTCTTTCTGTTTTGTAAGTTCATTTGTATCATTTCTTTTTAGATACCGCATATAAGGGATGTCATATGATATTTCTCCTTATCTGTCTGACATTTCGTTCAGTATGACACTCTCCAGGTCCATCCATGTTGTTGCAAGTGGCATGATTTCTTTCTTTTTAATGACTGAGTGATATTCCATTGTATATATGCACCACATCTTCTTTATCCATTCCTTTGTTGATAGATGTTCAGGTTGCTTCCATGTCTTGGCTACTGTAAACAGTCTGCAATGAACATTGGGGTGCATGTATTTTTCAGGCCAAGTTTTTCTCTGGATATATGCCCAGGAGTGGGATTGCAGGGTTATATGGTAGCTCTATTTTTAGTATTTTGGGTTTTTTTAAGGAACCTCTATATTGTTCTCTATAGTGGCTATACCAGTTTACATTCCCATCAACAGTGCAGGAGAGTTCCCCTTTCCTCGCGCCCTCTCCAGCATTTGTTGTTTGTGGATTCTGGATTTCTTTTATGTGAGAAAAAATTTATGTCTGTTTTATTTAAGCTACTTTATTTTAGATTTCTTTTTATAGCTAAACACAATACTACTAAATCAAGCCTATTTTTTCTTGCTTGTTAGAACAAAGAAGAAAAACATGGAGGATTGAGGAAACAGGGATGAAAAAAGCAAAACAATCTTGGGCTTTTAGGGGTGGTGTTTTCCATAAAGTCTTTCAAAGAACAAAATGTTGTGCCATCACATGTGTTTCGTGAATGGGAGTTAGGCCATGCACAGTTGATAAATGGGAGTGATGTCAGTGCAATGATGCTGATATGGGATTTCCAAGAGATTAGGAGCAAACTTTCTCCACAGTTAGAAAGCAAGCCATAGGAGTGTACAGATTCCTTATAATATAAAGAAATCCTACTGCAGTACCTTTCTTTAGTGAAAGCGAGGACTGGGTTAGTGGCTTCAAGAACTGCTCTACATTTCCCAATATTAAGCTATCTGGTAAAACCATGAAGACAAACAAGGAAGTTGCAAAAGAATTTTCCTTTGTGCTGGGGGAGAAAAAAAAGATAAAGACTCCTAGATCAGATTTCTGGTTTTGAGAAACTGGTCTCTTAGAAACACATGCCTCTATATCTCAAAGTGGAAAATGCAAGCCCCCAAGTTCAAAGGTTGCCTAAGGGGACTTCCTGGTGCTCGGGTGGTTAAGACTCCACGCTGCCAATGCAGGAGGCACAGCTTTGGTCCCTGACTGTGTTAGGACAAGCACAACGATTGAAACCACTCACCCTGGCCAGGCACCATAGTAACCATTTGCATGAGTTGTTTTATGACAGGAGATCCTGATAAGGAATACAGAACTAATAAGCCACCACCAACCGGAAGAGTTCGGGAAAGGTCTAAAGGAGACACTGCCTGTACGTCCACTTCCCAGAATCCCTCTCGCTAGCATCCATCTTGGCTGAGCGATGCGTGAGCCACCAGGAAAGACTCTGAATTAGAATGATTGGCCAAAGACCACCCGGAAACTAATCCCATCACCATAAAACCCAATATTGCGAGCCACACGGCAGAGCAGTTCTCCTGGTTTCCCTCACCCTACTGCTCTCCACCCGGAAGCCCTTTACCAATAAAGTCTCTTGCTTTGTCAGCACATGTGTCTCCTCAGACAATTCATTTCTGAGTGTTAGACAAGAGCCCAGCTTTGGGCCCTGGAAGGGGTCTTCCTTCCTGCAACAATTGGGTAAGTAAGATCCTGATGCTGCATGCTGTGGTTAGGCATTCAGCCGTGTCCGACTCTTTGCAACCATATGGACTGTAGCCCTCCAGGATCCTCTGTCCATGGGGATTCTCCAGGCAAGACTACTGGAGTGGGTTGCCATGCCCTCCTCCTGTGTCACACATAGTTCACCCAAAATTCACCTGTAATTGGGTAACTGGTAACATCTGTGTTAGCTAATTGCTTTTATCCAAAGGAGAAATAAGATATCTCTTATCTCTGTGACAAGCATGTTGCTACAACTTGGGGCCAGGTGTCTAAGTGAAATTCCCAGGAGACCTGGAGATAGGAGTGCTGCATTGGCGTGGCCAAAAACAAAAACTACTAAGGAGGGGCGGGAATGCTGCATAGGGCAGGCTCCAGTGGAGGTTGACTGAGCATTTTCTTTTTAATAGATGTTTATTGTTTTTGTTGTTGCTTCTGTTACAAAGTTGGGTGGTGTGGTCTGCCCCAACCCTATTTATTCCATGCGCCCTGTTATTTTTAGTGTATGCATTTGGAGAATGAGAAGCTTTAAGTGAATGTATATATGACTTTATAAAGAGCTGGTTGTTTAAAGGAAACAGTAAGAATAGCATCAGGGCAAACTAGAAGCAAAAATACACTCCTCTTTCACATCTTAACACCAATGCTTCAGGAAGGGTTGGCGTTCCAACCTGCCTCTTTGCATAATTTTATCTTCTTTTGTCATTGAGAATAAAATCTTGAAAAATGGAAAGCTTTAAATGTTTTTCCTTTTATGCTCTTCTTATCAGGAAGCTTCTCATGTAGCTCTTCCAAAGAGGAGCCTGAGGGGATACAGGAGTTGGGGGTACAGGAGACCAAGCAGGTGAGGACCAGATGATGTGGATGGAGAGTCCCCAGGCTGACAGAGGAGCAGATTAGTCAGATGGAGCTCAGGAAGGGAGGTTCCAGGGGAAATGGGGTGGAGAGGATATGATGCATGTGGAAAAGTGACGTCAGTAGGTCTGTTGCAGCTCTGTTGGGGAAACCAGGAAGAATTAGCCATAAGACTATACAAAGCCAGTTCTAACTTGATTCAGAAACAAGACAGTTCTTGCACCTCCCACAAGGCAGAGCAGGTCACCTATCCTGCATTAGCTCGTGGTATTTAAGAATAAGAAAACAACTGAGTAATACTCCATCGTGTATATGTAACACATCCTCTTCATCCATACCTTTGCTGATGGACATCTAGGTTGTTTGGCTATCATCAATAGCACTGCAATGAACATTGGGGTGCATATGTGTTTTCGAATTATAGCTTTCTCCAGGTTTAGGGCCAGGAGTGGTACTGCTTGATCATGTGGTAGGCTCTGGTTTTCGTGTTTTTTTTTTTTTTTCCTTAAGGAACCTCCATACTACTCTCCATAGTGACTGTATCAATTTACATTCCCACCAACTGAACTGAACTGAGCAACAGCAAGAGGGTTCCATTTTCTCCACACTCTCTCCAGCATTTATTGTTTGTAGATTTTTTTCGATGATGGCCATTCTGACCAGTGTGAAGTGATGCCTTACTGTAGTTTCAATTTGCAATTCTACAAACTAACACAACATTGTAAAGCAACTATACTCCAATAAAATACTACACTAATAATAAAAGAATAAGAAAACAGGATGTCCTCTTACTTTTCAAGAGTTCTAGTAACAACCCTGAACTTCAAATAGATTTACCTGTGGTGTTATTGTTGTTCAGTCACCCAGTCATGTCCGACTCTTTGAGACCCCATGGACTGCAGCATGCCAGGCCTCTCTGTCCCTCACCATCTCCCGGAGTGTTCCCAAGTTCATGTCCATTGAATTGGTGATGCCATCCACCCATCTCATCCTCTGATGCCCTCTTCTCCTTCTGCTCTCAGTCTTTCCCAGCATCAGGGACTTGTCCAGTGAGTCTGCTGTTTGTGTCAGATGACCAAAATACTGAGTTTCAACTTCAACATCAGTCCTTCCAATGAGTATTCAGGGTTGATTTCCCTTAGGATTGACTGCTTTGATCTCCTTGCTGTCCAAGGGACTCTCAGAAGTCTTCTCCAGCACCATAGTTTGAAGGCATCAATTCTTTGGCACTCTGCATTCTTTACAGTCCAACTCTCACAACCATACGTGACCACTGGGAAGACTTGACTGTATGGACCTTTGTTGGCAGAGTAGTGTCTCTGCTTTGCAGGATACTGTCTAGGTTTGCCATAGCGTTCCTGCCAAGAAGCAAACATCTGATTTCATGGCTGCAGTCACCATCCACAGTGATTTTAGAGGTCAAAAAGAGGAAATCTGTCACTATTGCCACATTTTTCACCTCTATTTGCCACGATCTTATTTTTTTTTTGCTATTTAGTTTTAAGCCAGCTCTTTCGCTCTCCTTCTTCACCCTCATTAGGAGGCTCTTTAGTTCCTCTTCCCTTTCTGCCATTAGCGTGGTATCATCCACATATCTGAGGTGGTTGTTTCTCTGCCTATCTTGATTCTAGCTTGTAACTCATCCAGCGCAGCATTTCTGGTGATGTGCTCAGCGTATAGATTAAACAAATAGATGACAGCAGACAGCTGTTCTTTCTCAATCTTGAACCAATCAGTTATTCCATATAGGATTCTAACTGTTGCTTCTTGACCCGCATACAGGTTTCTCAGGAGACAGATAAGATGGTCTGGTATTCCCATCTCTTTAAGAGCTTTCCACAGTTTATTATGATCCACAGAGTCAAAGGGTTTGGCGTAGTTGATGAAACAGGGGTAGATTTTTTTTTACCTACAGTAAGCACATGAAATTCTTCCTGCTTTTGTGCTGGTGACCAAGCACAGAGGGCTGCTACACCTCCCAAAATCCTGGTCGGAAGCCTCATCATTGTACCTTCCTATGGGCGTAAAATTCCAGTCGTTCATGTTGCTCATCTCACTATCCTTATCCTCCAATAACAACAGGGGCTTCCCTGGGGGCTTAGTGGTAAAGAATCTGCCTGCAATTCAGGAGACTCAGATTCAGTCCCTGGGTCTGGAAGATCCCCTGGAGAAGGGAATGGCAACCCACTCCAGTATTCTTGCCTGGAGAATCCCATGGACAGAGAAACCTGGTGGGCTATAGTCCATGAGGTCCTAAAGAGTTGGACACGACTGAGCAAACACACACAACAGCAGAGCACCTCTTTCTCCCAGTTTCCTATGTCAGGTCTGACACCTCAGAGTCCCCTGCTGATTTGATCTACCTCTCTTACAGATGTTAGGTCTACAATCATGTACCCACCTCCCCCTCACTCCACCGACCCGAGAGGGTGGCCTGCTTAGGGTCAGTCTCTGGAGAAGAGGCTAGTTCTCAGGGAGGAAAGGAGAACTCCTGAAAACCAGGCCGGGCAATGATAAGAAATTCTGTCTCTCCCTGGCCTTGTGATTTTGCCTTTCATTGCACAAGCCATTTGGTTCCTCCCTCGTGGTTTTAAGTTCATTGCATAACTTTCTGAAGGCAGTGTTCAGTAACAACAAGGAATGCAAGCTTAAGATGAAAGTGTAACAGTTGGAGTGCAAATAAACCAGCTAGGTGACCTCTGTTCATGAGGTTGCTGGGGAGCTGAAAGGAAAACTGAGCCTGCAAAGAAGACTGTCTCAACTTCCTCTTCTCCTGACAGCTGAAATATTCTACCAAGACTGATTATTATAGAAATCTTTAGTTCTGAGTTGTTAAAATGTGGACAACAACTTGGCTTCTATAAATAGGAAAATATGGTACATTCTAGAATTCCATAATATTTTCTGTCCCTTGGGCATTGTACCAGGCATCAAAGACCATTTAAAGCATAGCTCCAGCCCTTAGGAAGTAATGATTAACACAGAAGAAACCACAGGGAAGAAAAGCAAAGGCCTCTTCTATAAAACACAGTAAGGTGCCTGTCCAAAGCTCAGATTAATACAATTGCCTATTATTCACAAACTCCGGAAGCTACACGAGTGTTAGAAACTCTGGTAATTTTCCATAGGAACAGGCTTCCGAAGTTATCCATTTTCCTGGCTACGTAAACACAGCTAATTGGGTTGATTCGGATCATCTGGAACACTTTTGGCCACGTGTAACTTGGAACGAAGCGTTTGGCATCCTTTCTAAGGGTGTGTGTATTCACAGTTTGGTGAGGAATCTCAAATAGAATTCCACAGTTAAAATCAAATACATCTTTTAGCAAACTGAAAAAGTACTCTCCTATGTGGTAGAGAAACAGCCAGTGATCAATGGAACCCAGGGCAACCCAAATGTCCACGTGGCATATCTCCTGTGGAATGTGAGTGTATTCAGACTTCAGTGATTTCATGTTCTTAATGCAACCTGATGTACCTAAGTACTCCAGATACTATTAAAAATTAAGCTGAATAGAAGTGGCCACAAAATATGGTAGTAAGTGTCCATATACTAGTTTTGAACACTGATGGGCAAAGAGCTGCATCCTTTCATCGGGATGATTCTTTCAAATCTCTAAGTTTTATGCATTATTGATCACAATTTTCTGTTATAAAAATCCTGTATCAACGGGGGTAAGATACATTTAAATTTCTTGCCTTGTAGTTATTAATAATATCATCATGGTCAGTGTAAGAAGGTAGAAAATAAAACCTTGAAAATAACCCAATGGACAATTGAAACTCCCTATTTTTAAAGTCACATGTGATTTTACCTTTGTTTTAAAGGTTTTCAGCAGCCCCACAAATTATTTTGTGGAGGAAAGAAATCTCTAAACATCGTAAAATGTGTTTTAATTTTTAGGAAAGCAGAACTCAACATGCACCTTTGAAAGGGGGGCTGAATACCATACTGTAAGTTAATTTAACTTACATTTGCAAGTTATATTTAACTCAGTGGCATGTCAACCAGCTATATTTTTATCAAATGTTAAGAGACATGGCTCATGACTGTGATGGAATTTTTGTTACAGATAATTACTTAACTGTGGGCAAAAGAACCTCTGATGAAAGAACTATAAAAGTAGCTTTGTAAAAATGGTAAACACCTAGGGGAATGGTAATTTAGCATCATTTACACAGGAATGTTCTATTATCAGATAACCACTTTCACTAAATGTAAATGTGAAAAGTAATATTTACCAAGGAATAATTATTCACATTTCACCAATGTTTAGGCTTAGTGAAATGCTTTCTTTAAATGTTCTTTTTATATATGAAGCTCCCTATAGGCATTTAAAAAGTGATCAAGTTGACAAAATAATCATTTACTTTTTTTTTTTTCAAGGACATATTCCCTTTTAAAGTGAGATCGTCTAGAAGGTATATAGACAAATTTGTCCCAGGAAAGTCAGCTGGGGAGTGTGCTGAGTGGCAGTTTCACTCCTCAACAAAGCATTATTCATAACCTTGTTGATATAATATAAAACCCTGCAGAGGGAAGCATATCCGGAATGAAGGCTAATGTCACGAGTTTAGGGCAGTCTGGTCTGTCATGTGGCTGGGATTTTTAAAAGGAAGAGGAAGTTACATAATTCAGTAGAGCAAGTGGCCTGCAAGGGTTTGACTATTTTTGGTCTTCAGGGTGAGGTTAAATCTTTAGAAATAACAATACTAATTATGATAGTACTATTCATATTTCAGGGACCTTTAAAAAGACAAAATTCTCAGTGCTGAAAATTGAATAAAAATGCACAGTAATTGTTTGCTTCCTTACTTCTTCCTATGAGCAACATTATCAACCAGAAAGATATCTAAGAGGCATCCTTTTAAGTCAGAGCACTCACTGTACTTTAGGTTTCCACTGTACATGGAATACTAGAGAGATTTTAATATACAGTATGTCTTTGGGTAGAGTAGTCAATTGGCCACACAGTGTTCCAGGACAGTTTTGAAGACAATATTAAAAAGCAGAGACATTACTTTGCCAACAAAGGTCCGTCTAATCAAGGCTATGGTTTTTCCAGTAGTCATGTATGGATGTGAGAGTTGGACTGTGAAGAAAGCTGAG
>SJYV01051337.1:2809264-2820093 GCA_006410875.1 Neotragus pygmaeus | reverse complement strand
GCATGACAACCCACTCCAGTATTTTTGCCTGGAGAATCCCCATGGACAGAGGAGCCTGGTGGGCTATAGCCCATGGGGTTGCAAAGTGTTGGACACAACTGAGTGACTAAGCACACAGCACATTTGTAATTTACTTCCTGACAAAGGCAGCTTGAGAGAGAAGCTTGTGGATTCTTGCTGGTGTCAGAATGTCTTCATTCTATCATACAGGAATGATCTAGTTTGGCCCAGTTAGATATCACTTTCCTTTATCATTTTTCTGAAGGCATTGTTCCATTGCTTTCTAGCTTCAGGCATTTCTGTTGAGAAGTCCAGTCTCTTCTGATTCTCAATCATGGGTATATGACCTGTTTCTTCTTCCTGGGAATTTATAGGATCTTATCTTTAACGTTTCAAAATGTTGAATTGTGGTGTCTTTCTGATGATGAATTGTTCTGGGTACCCAGTGGTGGTGGTGAATGGTTTAGTTGCTAAGTTGTGTCCAACTCTGCAACCCCATGGACTGTAGCCTCCCAGGCTTCTCTGTCTGTGGAATTCTTCTGGCAAGAATACTGGAGTGGGTTGCCATGCACTCCTCCAGGGGACTTTCCCAACCCAGGGATCAGACTCGTGTCTCCTGCTGGATTCTTTACCACTGAGCCATCAGGGAAGCCCCAAAACAAAGATGGGGCTTGTTAACTGAGGGCCTACATTACAGAGTAATTAGGTCAACGGTAGGTATTTTTAGGTCTTTCCTCCTGAGTTTCTCCTGAGAGGAATCTCTCAATCAACTGCATACTGGAGGGCAAGGATGGCTTCAAGTCTGACTGTGGGTGTCCTTGAAGCCAATGGACGGATGGACAGGCGTCTGGGGGTTTCACTAGTTGGTATATAGATTTCCATTCACTCTCCCTTCATTCACTAGAAAGCAGGTCTTCAGTTTCTCCAGACTCAGGTAGTGGACACATCAAGATCTGTGTAATAAGATGTCGACAGGGCTGATTCCTTGTGGAGCCTCCAGGGGAGAATGTGTTCTTTATCTTTTCTGGAGTCTAGAGGCTACTCACATGAGTCCTCTGACCCACAACCACATGGTTTCAATCTTTACTCTCTTCCTTGCATCATCTACTGTCAACTTTGATCCTCTAGCCATCCCCTCACCCCACCAAAGGACCCTTGTAATTACAACAGACCCAAGTGGATAATACAGAAAGATCTCCCTATCTCAAAATGCTTAACCTAATCTGCAAAGTCCCTTTACTTTATAAGGTAACATATTTACAGGTGGGGGGTTAGGACATGGGCATCTTTGGGGAGGGGTCATTATTCAGCCTACCACCACTGGGAGTTCATGTCACTTCAACTTTAATAAAGGCAAAAACAGTCCTCCCATCTTTCCACCTTCTGAGTCAGCTCATCTTGCTGTGCCACCTCAGCACATATTTGCTCATCCCACCAACAACTAAGTCTTCCTGATTTTTCTTTATCCTGACATTTTTGGAGATTTCTCTGATTTTCTCCATCTCTTCTGTAGTTGACATCGGGACTACTGCAATAGCGTCCTAGTGTGACTCTGCACATTCCAGACTTATCCACACATGCTGTCCATCCTCAAGTAGTAAGCAGAGTAGTAGTCATTTAAAAGACCAAAGACCCTGATGCTGGGAAAGATTGAAGGCTGGAGAAGGGGACGACAGAGGACGAGATGGTTGGATGGCATAACCGACTCATTAGACATGAGTTTTAGCAAACTCCAGGAGATAGTGAAGGACAGGGAGGCATGGTGTGATGAAATCCATGGGGTTGCAAAGAGTCTGACATGGACACAACTGAACATCTGAACAACAACAACAAACAACAACAACAACATCATTTTAAATGCAAATCTAATCACCTCTTTTTCAGGAGCTTCTGAACATCCCTGCCTCCTTCTCCAGCTTCACCATAAGCCCATCCTTCTCTTCCTGTTGTGTGATGGCCAAAATGGCCTTTCAGCTCCTGAAATGCATCAAGCTTCATTTTAACCAAAGTGCTTTTTTGATTTTCTCTTTGCCTGAAACACTCCCTCCATTTGTCACTTGGCATACTCTTAACTCTTCAGCTTAAGACACATCTTCAAAGATGGCTTCTTTGAACTCTTAAGACTAATTTTCATTCTCTTATAATATCTTTCCTTGACCTTTTTCTTTTCAAAATTTATTGATGTATAGATGATTTACAATGATGCATTAATTTCAAACCTACAGCAAAGGGATTCAGTTCAGTTCAGTTCAGTCGCTCAGTCATGTCTGACTCTTTGTGACCCCCATGGACTGCAACACTCCAGGCCTCCCTGTCCATCACCAATTCCCTGAGCTTACTCAAACTCATGTCCATCAAGTCGGTGATGCCATCCAACCATCTCATCCTCATCCCCTTCTCCTCTTTCCTTCAATCTTTCCCAGCATCAAGGTCTTTTCCAATGAGTCAGTTTTTCTCATCAGGTGGCCAAAGTATTGGAGTTTCAGCTTCATCATCAGTCCTTCCAATGAATATTCAGGACTGATTTCCTTTAGGATTGACTAGTTTGATCTCCTTGCAGTCCAAGGGACTCTCAAGAGACTTCTCCAACACCACAGTTCAAAAGCATCAATTCTTTGGTGGGTTCCAAATCGAGAAAGGAGTATGTCAAGGCTGTGCATTGTCACCCTGCTTATTTAACTTATATGCAGAGTACATCATGCAAAATACCAGGCTGGATGAAACACAAACTGGAATCAAGATTGCCAGGAGAAACACCCAATAACCTCAGATATGCAGATGATACCAGCCTTATGGCAGAAAGTGAAGAGGAACAAAAGAGCCTCTTGATAAAAGTGAGAGAGGAGAAGAAAAAGTTGGCTTAAAACTCAGCATTCAAAAAGCTAAGATCATGGCATGCAGTCCCATCACTTCATGGCAAATAGATGAAGAAACAATGGGAACAGTGAGAGGCTTTATTTTGAGGGGCTCCAAAATCACTGCCAAAGGTGACTGCAGCCATGAAATTAAAAGATGCTTGCTCCTTGGAAGAAAAACTATGACCAACCTAGACAGAATACTAAAAAGCAGAGACATTACTTTGCCAACAAAGATTCATCTAGTCAAAGCTTTGGTTTTTCCAGTAGTCATGTATGGATGTGAGAGTTGGACTATAAAGAAAGCTNCCCAGCGATCGAACCCAGGTCTCCTGCATTGCAGGCAGACGCTTTAACCTCTGAGCCACCAGGGAAGAGAAAGCTCCTACCAAACCCCACACTGAGTTCCTCTCTTGGCCAATTCTACCTCCAACCGTGCAAGGAAAGGAATTCTGGGGACTGTAGTTCCCAGCACTACCAAACTGAAATTAGAATAATTCAGCACTCGTATCTTTTGATCCTATAGTTTCATTCCCCATAGAGGAATGGATCCTAATAAGGTGGGAAATGCCGCCAAAGATCAAGTAAAACTAACTGTAGTCGCCACAGGTAAAATAGAGAACACTGGAAATAAATTCCCAATAATAGGACTGGACACTACTTAGCGACTAAACGACAACAAAAATAGGAGAATGGTGAAATAAACTAAGGCAAGACACAGACAAGGGTTTCATGTTGTTTAATCACTAACTCATGTCCAACTCTTTGCGACCTCATAAACTGTAGCCCGCCAGGCTCCTCTGTCCGTGGGATTTCCCAGCAAGAATACTGGAGTGGGTTGCCATGCCCTTCTCCTGGGGATCTTCCCGACTCAGGGATTGAACCCAGGTCTCCTGCATTGCAGGCAGATTCTTTACCATCTGAGNCCTACCGCCACTGTTCCTGACCTTCAATGTGGGATAGCTCCTCTAGGCCCTCCTGCACCTGCACAGCCACTGCTCCCCGGGTTGCTCCTCCTGGCTGCTGGCCCTGGCCTTGGGCATGGGTGGATATTATGTATGCATATGTGTTTGTATATTTAATCACATTCATAAAAGTAATTTTTTACGAACATCTGGATATTTGTCTCTTTATAGCTATTCTGTTCAATTCTTACCATGTAATACTAGAAAGAAGAAAAGCTTTTTAGAAATGTATTTTATTTACTTCAAGCTTATTTTCTTATCTACATAGATATTACTGTTACTGGTTTGCTTGGCGTTGGCTATATTTTTACTTTAGTGATCAAACAATAAATTAATAAAAGTGTTTGTTTAAAACATCGGATATGCAGAATGATCCTGGGTCTTGAAAACACAATTTAATGAAATATGTTAGATTAAGTTCCAAGAGTTGTTTCATTCTTTTAATTTTTCAGCATTTTAAATCTTCAGTGTATTATTGCCATTTTTATTTTTTTAATGGAGTTGAAAGTTAAGGAGTTTGTAGGATAACAGGAGCTTTATAGCTTAGCTCTTCCATCTTAAGAATTTTGATCTTATTAAATATTATCCAACTACCAATACTAGTATATGAAGTAAACTACCGATACTAGGATATGAATTAAAATATTGTAAATATTTTATATGTATATTTATATATGAGCTGATCTGTACACACAGAAAGTCATAGATGATACGGAATACAGATTATTTTAAAATATCAGAATATTTGTATTTTTTTTAATTTGGCTGAAAAAAAACACAAATTCAAAAGTTTTAAATGGATATGGGGTATATTTTTAGTCTCTCAACTAAAATTGCTTTTTCTTACCTTACATGGGTTTATAATTTTCATATCAAAATTTGGATATTCCGTTATATAACTTAAAAATCATTTTAACTAATCAAAAATGTGTAAGAGGTGTGTGTGTGTGTGTGTGTGTGTGTGTGCGTGTGTGTGCGCACATGCACACATATGTACCTGTGTGTATACTCCCAGTATTTTAGTGCTTGTAAACTATGTAACTTCTTTAAGAATATGAGCAGGACATATCAGCTCCATAAAACAAGTTTCTGATAGTTTTGTTAAATATGGTTTATCAGTAAGTCAACCTCTTTATGTATACTTTAAAATTTTGTCAACGTCCAATAAATAACAAAATATGAAATAGTATATCCTCATACTAAATAGCAATAATGCAGAAATTATCTGGTGTCTGGCAATGACTGCCAGTTGTAGAGTTAACATTATATAAGAGATGGTACTCTCTATAGAACTGGCTTAGCCATGATGAGATTCAAGAGAAGCTGAATTCAATCAATAAAATGTATTAATGAAATTCTTACTGCAATCAAAGTGCAATTTTATATGATTTGGGCAAGAATATAGAGTAGCTTCTGGAAATTTTGAATAAGATCTATGGTCTGCTAGAAGTAACACATATATGAAAANGGCAACCCACTCCAGTATTCTGGCCTGGAGAATCCCATGGACAGAGGAGCCTGGTGGGCTACAGTCCATGAGTTGCAAAGAGTCAGACACGACTGAGCAGCTGAACACGCACATGTGAACACACACCATTTTACATTCCCACAAACAGTAAATTAAGAGTTCTAAATTTTCCACATCCTCACCAAAACTTGTTTGTTTGGTGTTTTTGGGTAGTCGTCACTCTTGTGGATGTGAGGTGTGTCTCATAGTTTTGATTTTCATTTCCGTAATGATTAGTGATGTTGAGCATCCTTTCTTGTGATTGTTGCCTTTTCCTCTATATTCTTTGGAGGAATGATTATTCATGTTCTTTGCCGATTTCGTTTTTGTTGTCTCAGGACTTCTCTAAATATTCTGGATATTAGTCCCTTATCAGATATGATTTACAAATATTTTTACCCATTGGATGAGTTACCTATTATGCTATTATAACATTCTTTGACACAAAAAGTGTTTTAGTTTTCATGAAGTCCAGTATGTCAGTTTTTTCTTCTGTGACCTGTGCCTTTGGTGTCATGTCCAAGAAATCATTTTCAAATTGAATGTCAGGAATTTTTTGTCCCATGTTTTCTTCTAAGAGTTTTATTGTTTTAGGTCTTACGTGTAGATCTTTGATCCATTTTGAGTTAATTTTTATATATATGTATACACACATACATATTTATATGGTGTTAGATAAAGGTCCATCATCCTTCTTCTGTGTGTGGCTTTCCAGTTTTCCCAGTGCCATTTGTTGTAAAGATTGTTTTTTTCCATTGAATGGTCTTTAGACCCTTGTCAGAGATCTTTTGACCGTGTATATGAGGGTTTGTTTTAGGCTGTCTCTTCCGTTGGTCTGTGTTTGTGCCAATACTATACCATTTTGAATACCATAGCTTTATAGTAAGTTTTGAAATCAGGACATGCGAGTTCTCCAGTTTTGTTTCTATGAGTGGTTTTAATTTATTTCAGCAGTATTTTGTGGTTTCCATTGTACAAGTTTTTTACTTCCTTGATTAAATAAATTCCTATTACTACTACTAAGTCGATTCAGTCGTGTCCGGGTCAAGTAGTTTATTATTTCTGATGCTNCAGGACATGCGAGTTCTCCAGTTTTGTTTCTATGAGTGGTTTTAATTTATTTCAGCAGTATTTTGTGGTTTCCATTGTACAAGTTTTTTACTTCCTTGATTAAATAAATTCCTATTACTACTACTAAGTCGATTCAGTCGTGTCCGGGTCAAGTAGTTTATTATTTCTGATGCTCTTGAAAATGGAATTGTCTCTGTGTTTTTTCCTGATTGTTCACTATTTATGTGTAGAATTGCAATTGGTTTTTGTGCCCTGACTATCCTGTTTCATTGGTGAATTTATTCGTTCTCATGTTTTTTGTGGAGTCATTAAGGTTTGCTAAACTCTAAGCATATAAGGTCATATCTGAAAATGTAGATAATTTTACTTCTTTTCAGAGAAGGAAATGGGAACCCACTCCAGTATCCTTGCCTGGAAAGTCTCATGGACACAGGAGCCTGGTGGGCTGCAATCCATGGGGTCACAAAGAGTCGGGCATGACTGAGCAACTAACACTTAACACTAACTTCTTTTCTAATCTGGATATCTTTTATTTCTTTTTCTTACCTAATTGCTCTGGCTAGAACTTCCAGTATTATGTGTGGAAGAGTAGTGTTGAAAGTGGGCATTCTTGCCTTGTTCATGATCCCAGAGGAAAAATAATCTTTCACCTTTGAGTATGACGTTTCCTGAAGGTTTTTGCATTATATGGCTTTTATTATGTGGCCCTTTCTTCCTTCTATGCCTATTGTGTCTTTATCATAAAAGGTGCTGAGTTTTGTCAAGTGCTTGTTATATATCAGTGAGATGATTGTGTTTTTTTACACTTCATTTTGTTGATATGATGTATTGCTTTGAACAGTTCTTATATGTTGAACTAACTTTCTCTCCCAATAATGAATCCTATTTGTTAAGAAGTGTCTAATCCGTTTAATATGCTGTTAAGTTCTGTTCATTAGTATTTTGTTGAGGATCGTATCAGTGTTCATAAGGGATTTTGGTTTGTAGTTGTCTGGGTTTGGTATCAGGGTAATAACTGTCCTCATAGAATGAAAGTGTTCCTTCTTCAACTGTTACCAATCCTCTTTTATATATTTAGTAGAGTTCACCAAAGACTCCATCAGATCCAGGGTTTTTCTTTGTTGAGAGACTTGACTACTGATTCAGTCTCTTCAGTAGTTATTGGGTCTATTCAGATTTTCTGCTTCCTTGTGATTCTTAGTAGGTTTTGTGTTTCTAAGAATTTGTCCATTTCTTCTAGGTTATTCAGTTTTTTAGTGTCCATTTGTTCATAGTGCACTCTTTATATAGTCTATTTCTGTAGAAACAGTGATAATATTCCCACTTTCATTTTAACATATATTTCTTTTTTTTTTTTCTTACCCCATTTAGCTAAAGATTTGTCAATTTTGTTGATCTTTTTGTAGAACCAAATTTAGGTTTCAGTAATTTTTATTTATTTGTTCTGTTCTCTATTTCATTTATCTCTGTTCTCATCTCTGCTACTTACTTCTGCTAGCTTTGGGTTTAGTTTGTGTTTTCTTTTCTGGTTGTTTATTCCCCCTTATTTTATCACAAATTTGAGTGTGCTTTATATATTGGCCTAAGTAGTGCTGTATTTTTAACAGTGATAATATTTTGGATCTCTTTCACTCTCTTGTCTGTTTAGTACTTCCTCCTTTGTTTCAAGAATTTTGCTATTATAGTTGGTGCTTCAGTGAATAAAATTCTAAATATGTTGCTTTTTGTATGTAGATATATTTATAGACTAAAACCTGAAGTGGTATTTGTGGGTTGGAGAGTATCTGCATTTACAGTTTTGGTAGATACTGCAAACTCACTCTTTATGGAAATTGTACTACTTTACACTTTTACCAGCAATATATGTGTTTCTCAAAGCCTCATTACCAGAGAGCGTTGTCAAACTTTGTATTTTTGTCTGTTCAGTGAGTGGGAAATGGGTAAAAAGAGGTTATTCTATTTAGAGTACATGTCATATGACCATATTTCTCAATGGCTTATCATAACAATCTCCCTGGATATTTATTGAAAGAATTCCTAAATTCCTAAGCCCTTTGATGAAATCTGTGTCTGTATTTTTAACTAGTGCTCAAATACTTCTGCTCTGGTGATTTGCCAGGTTTAGAAACATACCTGTGGAAGACTTTGCATCAAACTGTGTTCCTTGACACCATTTGGAATCATCTGGAATGTATGATTGTATGATTCATTGTATGAATCAACTTGAACATAAGAACCCCAAAATCTTATTCTAAATTTTTATAGCATTTAAAGGTATATGTAGATGAAATGGCATTGTCTTTGAGGACAATTGCTCTTCAGATGTCATCCATAAAGTTGAGAGATAACCCATTTTATAAATACTCTTCCAGATTTCAGTCACATTTCTAATACAGCTTATTAGTGCATTTAGTTCTTCCTGCAGTTGGTTATTAAAACACATTACTTTTTTTAGATTTCATATCCATCTCTAATAGGTTCTAACATTACTGTGTGGTAACTTTTGTACCTGCTTTGTCAAAAAGCAATATTTTTTGTGGGGATGACAGTTTATATTTGCAGATAATTTTTGTGTGAGAAATTTTGTGGGGATGACCATCTTTCTGTATTATCAGAGAATTTTCACTTATACTTTTATAAACACCAATTAAAATAGTCAATGCAACAAAGTTTTAAAAATTTCTCTACCTTGCTGTTGTGCATGTGGAGAAAAAGAGTGAGCCGGGCAGTCGGGCAAGAGAAGGTGATTTATTAGAGGGAAAATGAGAGGGTGACTGGCCTTTAAGGAGATCCAGTGTCCTCCCTTTCTGATGGGGTCTTTCTTACACCCTGCCAATGAAAAATTCTCTGAAGGGATGGTTAATTTTTAGCCTGTAGCTGAGTCCTGCGATCATGTAGCCGGAGGTCTGGAATCCAGTGGTCTCGTAGCCTTGAGTAGGTAGGTGCCAATTCCTTCCTCCTTCCCTTATTCCTAAGAAAGAATAAAAGTCTTGAAGTAGAACTTCTGAGAAAAAAAATCTTAATTTTAAATTGTATCCATTGGACCCTGATACAGAAGGTTAATGGAGAAGGCAATGGCACCCCACTCTAGTACTCTTGCCTGGAAAATCCCATGGATAGAGGAGCCTGGTGGACTGCGGTCCATTGGGTCACAAAGAGTCAGACAGGATTGAGCAACTTCACTTTCACTTTTCACTTTCATGCATTGGAGAAGGAAATGGCACCCCACTCCAGTGTTCTTGCCTGGAGAATCCTAGGGATGGGGGAGCCTGGTGAGCTGCCGTCTATGGGGTCACACATAGTCGGACACGACTGAAGTGACTTAGCAGCACAAGAGGGTTAAAGGGCAGATTTCTGGACTCTGTTTCAGACTTACTGTTTCAGTTTCTGGGTCTAGGACTCAATCTCTGTTCTTAATAAGATTTCCAGATTATCCTTATGGACTTAAAAATTGAAGATGATAGGGCTCACATGGGGTCTCATTGATAAGATGGCTCATTATGTCTACGTAGCAAACAAAGAATAAAATCACAATGATCCTTAAGACTGACCAAATTGCTCAAATGGCATTCTGTTTTCTCACTGGCACCTATCTTCTCAAAGCTGTGAGACCATCAGATTCCAGACCTTCAGCTACGTGACCACAGGACTCAACTACAGGCTAAAAATTAACCATCCCTTCAGAGAATTTTTCATTGGTGAGATATAAGAAGGACCTTGTCAGAAAGGGAAGACGCTAGTTCTCCTTAAGAGCCAGTCTCCCTCTCTGTTTCCTCTAATAAATTTCCCTTTTATTGCCTGACTGCTCGGCTTGCTCTTTTTCTCTGTGCTCACCTTAAAGAAGACACGTTGAGGACCTTAAGCAGGCTTTTTACTATGGTAGTACTTTGGGCTACTTTTGTAGAGAGCATTTCAATTGTTTCCTGTGCTGTAAGGTGATACCTTGTTGTGGTTTTGATTTGCATTTCCCTGGTGGTGTTGAACACTTTTTCATATATCTCTTGGCTGTCTGTGAAAATGTCTATCCAGCTCCTCTGCCCAGTTTTTAATTGGATTCAGTGTACAGGTCTTTCAGCTCCTTATTTAAATTGATACCTCTGTTTGATACAATTGTAAGTGGAATTGTTTTCTTAATTTCTCTTTCTGATAGTGTCTTTTTAGTGTATAGAAATGCAAGTTTTGTATCTTGCAGCTTTACTGATTTTATTAGTTCTAATAGTTTTTTGGTGAATCTTAGGTTTTCTTTATATTCATAAAATAAATAGTAACAGTTTTACTTCTTCCCTTCCTTTTGGAAGGGTGCCTTTTTAACTTTTGCTTGCCCAGTTGTTCTGGCTAGGACGTCTAGTAGTGTATTGAGTAAAAGTGGCAAGTGCGGTAAAAGTGTCACTGCATTTTACAGCGCCCCCCCCCCCCCCCCCTCCCCCCCCC
>SJYV01051337.1:2728706-2809218 GCA_006410875.1 Neotragus pygmaeus | reverse complement strand
TTCCAGTCCTGTGGCCACTGCTGAGTTTTCCCAATTTGCTGGCATATTGAGTGCAGCACTTTCACTGCATCATCTTTCAGGATTTGAAACAGCTCAACTGGAATTCCATCACCTGCACTAGCTTTGTTCGTAGTGATGCTTTCCAAGGCCCACTTGACTTCATGTTCCAGGATGTCTGGCTCTAGATTGGTAATCACACCATCATGATTATCTGGGTCTTGAAGACCTTTTTTGCACAGTTCTTCCGTGTATTCTTGCCACCTCTTCTTAATATCTTCTATTTGGATGCAATCTCAAAAATGACTGAATGATCTCTGTTCATCTCCAAGGCAAACCATTCAATATCATGGTAATCCAAGCCTATGCCCCAACTAGTAACACTGAAGAAGCTGAAGTTGAATGGTTCTATGAAGCCCTACAAGAGCTTTTAGAACTAACATCCCAAAAGGATGTCCTTTTCATTATAGGAACTGGAATGTAAAAGTAGGAAGTCAAGAAAAACCTGGAGTAACAGGCTAATTTGGCCTTGGAGTACGGAATGAAGCAGAGCAAAGGCAAATAGAGTTTTGCCAAGAGAACGCACTAGTCATGTAGCAAACACCATCTTCCAACAACACAAGGAAAGAATCTACACATGGACATCATGCGACGGTCATCACCAAAATCAGATTGATTATATTCTTTGCAGCCAAAGATGGAGAAGCTCTATAAAGTCAGCTAAACAAGACTGGGAGCTGACTGTGGCTTAGATCATGAACTCCTTATTGCCAAATACAAACTTAAATTGAAGAAAGTGGGGAACACCACTAGACCATTCAGGTATGACCTAAATCAAATTCGTTATGATTATACAGTGGAAGTGAGAAATAGATTTAAGGGACTAGATCTGGTAGATAGANTTTTTTTTTTTTTTTGGTCTTCAGTGGTTTTTCTAGCTTTATAAGTAATTAGTCCACCATCTTTATAGCTTTAGGCTATTCTGAATTTTCTATATTTACTTTTACCATTGGGATTTAAACTTTGTTTTCCTGTTACTAATTAGCACCTTTTTGTTTCAACTTAAATCTCTAAAATTTCTCTTGAGGCTGGTCTAGTGGTGATAAACTCCCTCATTTGCTTGTCTGGGAAATTCTTTACCTCACCTCCAAATCTGAAGGACTTTTCTGGATGGAGTGTTCTTTCAGCTGTTAGTCCCTTCTGTCCTGGAGTTTCTGCTGAAGAACTGCTTACAGTCTTTTGGGGGTTCTCTTGTGCGTAACAAGTTGTTGTTCTCTTGTTAGTTTTTAAGATTCTTTTCTCGTCTTGACGTTTGAGTTGTAACATGTCATGGTGTGGGTGTCTTCATCTCTTTTTGGAACTCCCTGAGTTTCCTGGATCTGAATGTCTGTTTCCTTCCTCGATTTAGGGAAACTTTCAGCCATTGTTTCTTCAAATTTTTTACCTCTTTTCCTTCAGAGACCCTTTGCGAACGTTGGTAGCGTGGTGGTGTCTCGTGAGTCCTCTAAGCCATTTCCATCCTTTTTTCTTTCTGCTGCTCCGACTTGCGCTGCCCTGTCTACTGGTTTGTTTCTTCTCGTCTTCAGGTTTTTTCTTCCTGCATTCTGCTTCCTCTAGTCTGCTGGTGAACCCTCTGTCATATTTTTTCGTTTTCATATTTTTTAGTTTTAAGATTTCTGCTTGCTTACATTTTCTATATCTTTTGAAATTCTTACTCTGTTCATATGTTGTTCTCCTGAACTTAGCCTCTATTGTAACTTAAAACCGTATTGAGTACATAACTTGTGTGTACTAAGTCCCTTCAGTCATGTCTGACTCTTTGTCCACGGGATTCTTCAGGCAAGAATACTGGAGTGGGTTGCCATGCCCTCCTCCAGGGGATCTTCCTGACCCAGGGATCAAACCCGGGTTTCTTACATCTCCTGCATTTGCAGGCAGGTTCTTTACCTGTAGTGCCATCTGGGAAGCCCAGGTTTTTTTTTTATTGAGGCTTTATCTTGGTCTTTTGTTTGGATTCTGTTCTTTTCTTTCTTCATTTTTCTTGACACTCTTTAGATAAAACAGGCACCCCATCTGATCTTGAATGACTAGTCTCATAAAGGAGATGAGCTTTCTCATTTAGCCCTGCACTTGCACCTTGTTGTATCTCATATCCTTTTAATTTTCCAAGCAGCCTACTTTATTGCCTTTGGCTCTCAGTAGCTGAGGCTGTGCCAGGGTCTGTCACTGGCCCAAAGGGGAGGATCCCAGTCAGCACCTAAATTCAGGTTGGTGCGAAGCCAGACCCAGACCCTCAGGTAGTAGCTTTTAAAGTGTACAAATGTCCCCTCTGCACTGAGCCTGGCAGGAGAGCCCATTACCTGTGTCTTTGTTTGCTGCAGTCCTGTTGAGCTGAGGAAGACAAACCCTGCTGACTTCCAGAGCGAGGCTGTCCAGGGATGTTCCCTGTGGGTGGCAGACAACTACCTTGGCACTGGGCCCTTTCTCAGAGATTCTGGCTACCTCGGATGGGGCAGAGGGAGATGCAGAGTTGAGGCCTGCGGGCCCTTCCAGTCTTGGAGAGAATTAGAGCCCCTGGGTGTATATTTAGTTAGCAACCCGCTTGCTCTTCAGGCCACAGCTATGAAGATCAGGTAATAGATCTCTTCTGGAGAGTCTGGGGTGTGTTCAGTCTGCTGTCTTTGCACTGTGCCCTGGAGAGAGCCTGTGAAGAACTGTTTCCTCAGGAGGCCAGCTGATGGGGCGCCAACTTGAAATGGGTTTCACAGTTAGACCATCACGGGGTCGCACCTGGGTGCCGCCAGGACCAACTGAAAGCCCTGTTGTCCTCCTCACAGACACAGTCCGCTCCTGGCTTGTCAGTGATGGGGCACTCAGTTAGGGTCTCCCTGGATACCTGAAGCTGCCTTTGGAGTGAGTGTATCGTGTGGATTCCGTCCCTTCCAGGCGTCATTCACGACAGCCACTCTCCAGTGCAGTTGCCTGCTCCTCATCCGTAGGAGCACTTGCAGTCCCATGGGACCCGTGAATGGACGTCTTGCCACCAGAGCCCGGCTATTGGGGTGTCCCTGGTGGCAGCTACAAAAACTGGAGCACCTGATGTGTTGTGCTGTTTGTCTGTTTGTTTTAAGATAAGGGATTCTACAATCCTGAATTTTCATCATCCTAAGATATTCTTAAAAGAAAAACAACTTAAGACTAAACAAGTAGACAAGCATTAACTTTTAAATGATTGCAAGTTTTTAAAAATTTTATTTTTATTTATTTGGCTGTGCTGGGTCTTAGTTGCAGCACTCAGAATGTTTTAGTTGCTGCTTGTGGAATCTAGTGTCCTGACCAGGCGTTGACCGCAGACTGCCTGCATGGGGAGCCAAAGTGGAGACCATTTACAGTGGGTGGTTTGAGGGAAGGAGTGAGCCAGTAAGTCAGAAAATGATGAATACTGCCATTTTAGGTGATGCCAACTAGATGACTTTACCAGCATGTTTCCTACTTCAAGAATCAAAGCATCGCAGCTAGAAAGATGATCACAGATAAACCGCTATGGTATTTGAGTCCTTGAGGTCTTTGATCTGTGTGCATATTTAAAGGAAGTTACTGCAACATTGCCCTGAGGAGGTAGAGGTCAGAAATCTTAATGCTGAGGCAGAATGGTCAAGTATTTTTTGTCTTTAGATGTTCTGGAAAAACCCTGAGACTGTTCCAAGCATTGAGAAAATTCTTCAGTTCAGTTCAGTCTCTCAGTCGTGTCCGACTCTTTGCGACCCCATGAATCGCAGCACGCCAGGCCTCCCTGTCCATCACGAACTCCCAGAGTTCACTCAGACTCAGTCCATTGAATCAGTGATGCCATCCAGCCATCTCATCCTCGGTCGTCCCCTTCTCCTCCTGCTCCCAATCCCTCCCAGCATCAAAGTCTTTTCCAAGGAGTCAACTCTTCGCATGAGGTGGCCAAAGTACTGGAGTTTTAGCTTTAGCATGATTCTTTCCAAAGAAATCCCAGGGCTGATCTCCTTCAGAATGGACTGGTTGGATCTCCTTGCAGTCCAAGGGACTCTCAAGAGTCTTCTCCNCCCAGGGATCGAACCCAGGTCTCCTGCATTGCAGGTGGATTCTTTACCAACTGAGCCACAAGGGAAGCCCTGGTGGGTGGAGGGTAGGATGGAAGTAAAGACAGCCTATGCAGGGCTTGGTAAACTGTTTCTATAAAGGGCCAGGTAGAACACATTTTCAGTTTCAAGGGCCATGTGGTCTCTGTTGCAACTCTTCACTTCTCTTGTCATGCAAAAGCAGCAGCAGATTAGTAAGTAAACAAATAGACATTGCTGTGTTCCAATAAAACTTTATTTACAGAAATAGGCAGCAGATCATATTTGGCCCATGAGTGGTCGGTTCCCAAGCACCAGCTTTGGTGGGGCAGTGGTGATGATAAAGGCATAGAAGAATGATTTCTTGGGTTGGGTTTCCCTAGCTGCAGAGCCTGAGATGGGGATATTTGCACAAGTGATTTATTGAGGGATAAAATAGTTTTCAAGAGAAACCTATGAGGAAGTGAGATGAGCAGGATGGGGTGGATAAAGAAGCTAAGCAGAAATGGGTTCAGAAGAAGGCTGGACTCTCAGCCTGATCCCATAGGGAGCTCTGGAGAATGTATAAAATTACAGAGTTGTCCTCCACAACTCTGCCTCCCTCTAAATCAAAGGAGCTGAGCTTTTGAATCCCTGTATCAATCAGTCATTTCTTCCAGCTTCCCCTGGGGCCTTTGTGGGCGAGTAAGTTCCTGCTGTGCTGAGAGCAACGTTCAAGAGAAGGGGCCAGCATGAGTCATTAGCAGCCAGCATGCTCAGCTGTGGAAAGATGGGTGTATCAGCCTTGTAAAGGGTGTTTGGATAGGGTATCAAGCGTATATACTACATACAGATAGTGTATACTGAGGTGGGTTGAAGGGAGGTGTGATTCTTGGGGTGGATAGTAGGATAAAGAGAGGAATGCAAATAAAGTTATGGTGCAAAATAGGGGTAATTAGAGGATGGAGTAGGGGTTGAAAATGTTGGCTTGGAGTAGAAGGAAGGTTAGTGAAGTGGTGCTTGGGATAAAGGATGGAGTGGAAGGTGTATTTGGAACACAGAATGGGAGTTGGAGGGTAACCATGTGGGTGGAGGGATGGGGGTGGGTCATGNCCTGATGTGAAGAGCCAGCTCATTGGAAAAGACCTTGATGCTGGGAAAGATTGAAGGCAGGAGAAGGGGACGACAGGAGATGAGATGGTTGGATGGCATCTCCGATTCAATGGGCATGAGTTTGAGCAAGCTCTGGGAGATGGTGAAGGACAGGGAAGCCTGGTGTGCTGCAGTCCGTGGGGTCGCAAAGAGTTGGACACAACGAACAACGACAGTGGGATGCACAGGGGTACAGAGGCCTTGAACAAGGCACGGAGAGATTCAAGGAGGCTGCAGAAAGCATAGAGTGGGCCAGGTCTGGGCTGGGGTCAGTGAGGAGCACCAATTCTTCCAGAAGTTAGACTAGTGAAGCCATGTTGTCACAGCGAGGAATGTTGTGATGGCTGGAGTCGATGCAGGGGGGTGTGCCTGCGGATGCCTGGAGCAGTGAGAGCTAAGCTCCCCTCCTCCTGGTTTCCCAGGCAGCTGAAGGGAAGGCCTGGACCCAGACTCCTTTCTTTACTTGCTACAGTGTAGTGTTTATCTGGTAGAGTCCTAAGTGAGAGTGAAGTGAGAATTTTGACGCTGATGTAATGCAGGTATTTTCAGAATCCTCTTAAATCTCATTAGTGGTCATTCTGAAATTCCAAGCATAATTGAAAGGGTATAGGATAGCTTTGTGGTTCTTCACAGAGGTCTGAGTGTTTTTCACACTTCGCATTAGGTCAAAGGTTTAAATACATCATACAAGTGATTCAGAGAAATAATGCAAGAATTTATTGTTCTCATGGAAAGCTGTTAATAGTGTTGTTCAAAATAGTGGATTTGTTGGGAATTCCTTGCTGGCCTGGTGGTTGGGATCCTGGATTTTCATGGCCGTGGCCCAGGTGCAGTCCCGATTGAGGAACTGAGATCCTATAAGCTGCGTAGCAAAAAAAAAAAAAGCAACAAAAACCCAATGAAGGAGTAGACTTATAAGACAATTATTTTGCTCTCCCTTATTTTGATATTGTCTAAAATATTTAATAAACATTTGTTTTTTGTCAGAATAAGGCATTGTGTTAGACAAATGTGGTCCTTGATCTCAAGTAGCCAGAGTTAAACATAAAATAGCTATACTGAAAGGCAGAGGGAAACTGCTGAACTGAGAGAAATGTCAGACTAAGGTCATCAAAGGTGACCTCACAGAAGAGGCTATTGACTAAGACTGTGATGGAAAAGCCCTGGAAGGACATTCCAGGGAGAAGACGAAGCTTTTACAAAGATACTGAGGCACAGAAGCACGTGACCAGGGTGGGAAATGGAGCGTAGTGTTGGACTGGAACATTGTAATGCTTGGAATGAAACTGGATGAGATGAGACCACAAAAATCGTTTCAGGTAAAATGATTGAGGAATCCTTTGTATTTTATCAGAATAGTGAGATTTAAGGTCAGCTTACTTAAACTGACTTTTTAAAGAGTGTAAGTTGGGGTGATACTTGCTGCTTTTTGTAAAGATGCTGTATCTTTTCTAGGCCTGACTGTGTGTGTTGGTGGGAGGGGGAGTAACCTCGGAGCTGTTCAAACAACGTCAGTTAATATTTGAAGAAAAGCTTCTATGGGGAAAAATTTTTTAGAAAACTACTCTGAGTTTTAAACCCATTCATCCAGTTCATTTTTCATGAAAAAAAAAAAAAAGGGATCTTTTAGGTGACCAGTGGCAGAACCAAGAATAGAACTAACACCTGGATTGCTAGTCAACATTAGTTTCAGTAAATTTAGAATGATTTTGTTTATGATGTTGATACAATGGTTGAAAGTGTCAATAAAATGTGATTAAGGAGAAAACTTCTAGAGAACTGATCTTTGGAGACACAAAAGATAACTGTTTTGTTTTCCTGGATTAACACAGTTAAGACATATTTGATTGTGCTTTTTCAAGAATTTGCATTTTATTCACAAACTGAGGCCCTATTCTCCTCTTCAAAACTGTATCATACTACTTCTCTTCAGCGTTTTATTGGAGGTTCTATTCCAGGACAGCTAGGCAAGAAAAAGGTTTTACATAGGCAAAGGATTTAAATAGATATTTCTTCAGAGAAGATATACAGATTGGCCATATAGGTTCATGAAGGATGCTCAGTATCTTAGTTATTAATTAAGGAATTAGGAATCAAATCTACAATGAAGTGCTGCTGCACATCCACTTGGATGGCTGTAATTGGAAAGAATGACAATAGCAAGTGTATATGAGCCCTTTTATATAAAGGGACTTGAGCATCCAAAGAGTTCCGTGTATGCAGGAGAGACTGTTAAAACCAGTGCTCTGCAGAAACTGAGGGACAACGGTATTGTATTGGCCAAGTTAGGGAAAAATTGGAACCCTCAACACGTGTTGGTGGGAGTGTGAAATAGTGCAGTCACTTCAGAAACCAGTTCCTCAAAAAGTTAAAATACAGAGTCACTGTATAACTTAGCAGTTCTACTCTTAGCTGTGTATGAAGACAGTTGAACATTATATGTTTATATAAAAATTGGGGTGTAAATGCTTGTTAGCATTATTAGCAGCGTTATTCATAAGTTAGAAAGTGAAAAGTCACCCAAAACATCATCGACTGAGTGGATCCCAGAAGTGAATGGGGAAAGGCATGGAGAGTGCTGTTGGTGCCCCCGTACTGGGAGCCTGCTCAGCAGTGCTGGGGACTGTCGCTGCTGCTCCCTGCAGTGGCCTGGCTGGAGGAGGACACTGGAAGTTGGGAGAAAGCACCCTTTCTCCTCACTGTACCTCCAGCTTCCCCATTGACAAAGCTTAGCATCTTCCCAGCTGGAGAAGAGCCGCATTTAAAGGGCCTGTCTCCATCTTCACAGAGCAGCCAATCGTGGGTGAGTTTTCATTGGGAAGCAGTAAGAGTATCAACCCCTATACCAATTTAGAATATGTTCTGTTTTGTTGGGCTTCAAGGAAGTATTCATCTCAAAATACCTAAACAAAGTTTTGGAGTATATATGCCTGTAATACTTTGAGACTTTTGTCTTAAATCTCTACAAAAAGCAATTCATGGTCACTAAAAGTCATTGAACAAAATGTTTATAAAAATTCCTTTCCCTTTTATTCCTCCTCTGTTTCATTCATGTCTCCTATGGTGTGTATTATTTTATATATATACTTATGTAATGTGTGTGTATATATATATATTTGTAATAATGAGATTTTGTGCATAGATAACATGTATCAACTGTTGCAGATTTTTGTTAGAAGGATATAATTCTCGCTCAGTTGCTAAGCCCTTGTTTGTGTAAACTAGATGAGTCACATAATTGTTCTTTGATTTTCTAAACTATAGAAATGAAAGGATTTTTTATTCAGGGAAGTTTAACATTTGTACTGGATATAGCTCGAGAGAAAGGTAGTTGGCAACCATCAGTCAGCAATTTTTAGTATAGCTAGATGGTCATATTTATTGTTTTGCAATTTAAATCTTGTGTTAAACGACTTACACACGTTTATGAGTATGCTGCGGGCTCCATGTACTATTTCAATGAAGTCTGAATCATAGACATTTGTTGTTGTTGTTTTTCTTTAGAAAAATCCTGCAAAAATGTCTCTGTACCCATCTCTTGAAGACCTGAAGGTAGACAAGGTGATTAAGGTATGTTTTAAACACTTTTTTCCTTCCATGTCCTCTGCCATACATTCTGATTATAGGTGAAGTAAAGTGAGAAACTTAAATAGCAGATGTATTTGTTCAATTTTACACTGTATAAACTCAGTTTTTCTAACTAGAATGGTAGAAAACTAGAGATTTCTTCTCATTTCACTGTGAATTAATGGGTGCGAGACATTTTTTCTTTGAAATGGGACTTTAAAACGCTTCAGAAATAACTTGGTTTCATGACTGGTTTTAATTTAAGTACATTTTAAAGTTGGTAATATATACTCCAAATTCTTAGATGTTCATTGTCTTGTTTAAAATTCCTATGTGTGCTGTTGGGTTTTCAGGGATGATCAGTCTTTGAAGTAATTGTCTTCTCCAAAGTTAAACATTATTGAAACAGGGCAGCGTGTACTGCTTTAGGAGGAGAAGGAGTGTAAGAAGAGCTCAGTGAAAGCTGAGCAGTGTGTCTTCTTTTAAACGTAAGCAGCGGACAGTCTCTGCTACAGCAGCAGAGTCCTGCTCCAAGTGGCTGTGTAAGACAAGTGATTCTAACGCTTTCATTAAGTCAGGCATTTTTGTACTCCTTTGAGTATTAGCTTTGAAGATAGTTGCTTCTGCTTAAGAAAGTTTGGGATTGGGATCAAGTCTTGCTGTTTTGTATATTTTTGTTATTGGTTTTAACTGGAGATAATTGTAGTGTTTAGTGAACCATCCTGTTTCCAGTTTACTTTCAACTTGGTCTTTTATAAACTTTTTATTTCTGAACTTCTTCAGCTGTTATTTGTTTTTTTAATTTGACAAGATAAATTAAACTCCCTGTTACACTTTATTCCAGAAATCTTTTTGATATGATAAATGTGATGAAATTCTTTTCTGTTACAAGTTGTTAAAGTACTTCAAAGCTTCTTACCCTAAAGATCATTTTGTTAGAGGTCTTGGCCTCAGTTTACTCTACATGAGATTGACTACCTAATTAGCATAAAATGTTTATTACAAACTTGTGAGAAGAGCACAAGAATACAAGTGTTTTTTAGACAAAATGTTCTTTAAGGGTAGAAAATTAATCAGCAAAATAGTAGCAAATGTGTGGCTGAAGTTGTTAGGCTCCTGGCAGTGGTTGGCTGAATGTGGGGGAGATCATGAGTGAGTATTCTCATCCTTTCTCTGTAGCTGTTGATGGGTGGTTTGTAAAATCTCTGCAATCTGTTCAGTTGCCTAGGCTTTGATGCCTGACAGTTTTAAGTGGTTTATTCAGTCATCTCAAATCTGTTTGTTCTTTGCTATTTTGTCATTATTTTTCTCATGTGGTTTTTAATTCCATAGAGGTCATCTGAACAAGTATACTTTCTTTTTTTAAAAAAGCTTTTATTTGAAATATTTACCTTGAAGTATAACAGCTAAGCCATTACTCTGACATCAGAGCACTAAGTGATAGGATCTGCAGATGGGTCCAAGAGAATGACTCATTTCCTTTTCGGCCTTGTTAGTTAGTTTTTATGAAACCGAACCTAAACCACCGTAGACTTTGAACAGAGGTTTTTTCATCTTGAAAGCAGCAGAAAAAGAAGGAAAGAGTTGATATTGGCAAATGTTGGCTCAGAAAATGAAGAAGGCTGCAGTCCACCTCAGGCTGAGCTCTTCGAGGAGCAACTCGTTGTATGGATATTTCCATTTCAAAGCCTTTTGTGTTCTGAGCACAAAGCTAGCTGCCTGGAGAAGGGACGGAGAGTGAGGAGTGGGGAACATGGATTTTAAATTCTCACTGGATTTAAAAAGATTCCCAGCCTAGCCACTAACACCTTGGACTGCTTCTGTTTTATTTTTTCTTCATTTTCTGTGGTAGTGTCACTTGGGTGTTTGTTTTTGAGGCTCCTCTGTAAAGGTAGTATACATTTTCTAATCTTACCTTTCACACCGCAGCAATGACTTGGCACCTCATATTCTGTAAACTGCTTCACAGGAACCATTAGGCTGTGGCTTTGAGCATCGCGCAGCCCCTGCGCCTCTCTGTCCACCGTGAGTCTCAAACAGGAGCCACACCTGTGCATAGACTGAGAAACAGTCGTCAGCGTCCCGACACAGTGAGCAGAGATTGACTCTGCTGGCTCCATAAGTACGGTGTCTTCTCATGCTTTCTGTAATGGTAGAAACAACATCCCACCTCCCCCTTTTTTTTTTAACTAGTTTGAGATTTCAAGTGAATGTGGAATATTTTGCTGCATTTAAATGACTTACAGTCCTTAAGCCTTTGTTGTACCATCTTTCTTTTATTTTTACTACAAACTATATAGTAATTAAATATGTAACTTTGTGTTCAGAGAGCTTACTTCAGTATTCCTTGGATAAGAACAAGAGCAATGAATGAAAGAATAGAAATAATAGACCAGTATTAAAAGAATAAATTTTTTAAAGTTAGTGAATCCTGTTTTTCAGAGCGGTTTTAGGTTCATAGCAGAAGTGGTGCGTCTCAGTGGCCCTTCCCTGTGTGCCCTCCCCACCTGACCTGCACACCACACACCTCTCGCCCGACACCAGCAGCATCTTCGCCAGAGCGGCACACCTGGGACAGTCACTGAGCTGTGTGGACACGCTGCTGCTGCCCCAAGTCCACAGCTATACTTGTGTTCGCTCTGTGGGTTTGGACGAGTGTGTGGTGATGGGGAGCCACCATTCGGTGTCATGCAGAGCACTCTCACTCCCTCACAGTCCTCACCCTCTGTCCAGGCCTCCCTCCTCCTCTACAATCTCAGGGTTGGACTCATACCGTAATTTGCCTTTTCAGATTGGCTTCACTCTTTTAGTAACATGCATTTTAGGTTCCTCCATGTCTTTTCGTGGCTTTCATAGCTCCTTTCTTTTTAGTGAGGAACAGCATTTTTTAAAATTTCTTAGAGTTTATCCAGGAAGCAATCCACTGTCCTTTTAGTTGGTAGTTGGTCAGAGAATTTTCAAAATTCAGCATATTTTGAGTTTGTGGATATATTTAAAATGATAAAGATTTGTGTGCTGCATTTTATTTGAATTTAGATTGTGACATTATGAAACAGTAATAAAGAATGACTCAGTAACAGTCATATCAGAACATTTGGAATCCAAATGAGTGATGTACTTGCAGTGCTTTTGTGGACTTCCTTATTTAATTAATCTTCCATCTTTCCAGGCATCTTTGGGACTGCTCTTAGCATCAATTTCAGAGCTTGATGATAAAGAATATAGGTGTAAATTCCCATCACTTAATCAGTATATTTTTGGTTAAGTAAAAAATATTACATCTGGATCTTACAGCTTAACTGCCAACAGAGACATATGTCTGCTTGAGGAGCTCAGATATATCTGTAAGGGAAAAAGGAACACTCCATACGACATGGGCTGTGAAGGCAGCCCTGAGGGGAGCTCCTGGCATACCTGCCCCTGACTAGTATTAAGTATATATGTTTTCAAAGTTTTGGCAAGTTTTAACACATAAATTATATTACTTTATCATGATTGTTATGTCAGTGGTTAAGTATGCATTTTGCATACTTTATAATATTTTTGTACTTAGTATAACGTAATACCCTTTTCCAACAATGCAAGAGAAGACTCTATACATGGGCATTACCAGATGGTTAACTGAAATCATATTGATGATATTCTTTGCAGCCAAAGATGGAGAAGCTCTATTACAGTCAGCAGAAACAAGACTGGGAGCTGACTGTGTCTCAGATCATGAACTGTTTATTGCCACATTCAGACTTAAATTGAAGAAAGTAGAGAAAACCATGAGACCATTCAGGTAGCACCTAAATCAAATCCCTTATGATTATACAGTGGAAGTGACAAACAGATTCAAGGGATTAGATCTGATANTTGCCACATTCAGACTTAAATTGAAGAAAGTAGAGAAAACCATGAGACCATTCAGGTAGCACCTAAATCAAATCCCTTATGATTATACAGTGGAAGTGACAAACAGATTCAAGGGATTAGATCTGATAGAGTCCCTGAAGAACTATGGACCGAGGTTCGTGACATTGTATAGGAGGCAGTGATCAAGAGCATCCCCAAGGAAAAAAGTGCAAAAAGGCAAGATGGTTGTCTGAGGAGACCTTACAAATAGCTGAGAAAAGAAGAGAAACTAAAGGCACAGGAGAAAAGGAATGATACACCCATTAGAATGCAGAGTTCCAAAGAATAGCACTGAGAGATAAGAAAGCCTTCCTCAGTGATCAATGCAAAGAAACAGAGGAAAACAATAGAATGGGAAAGACTAGCAACCTCTTCAAGAAAGTTTGAGTTACCAAGGGAACATTTCATGCAAAGATGGGCACAATAAATGACAGAAATGGTATGGACCTAACAGAAACAGAAAATATTAAGAAAAGATGGCAAGAATACACAGAAGAACTATACAAAAAAGATCCCCATGACCCAGATAACCAGGATGGTGTGATCACCCACTTAGAGCCAGATATCCTAGAATGCGAAGTCAAGTGAGCCTTAGGAAGCATCGTTAAGANGGTATGGACCTAACAGAAACAGAAAATATTAAGAAAAGATGGCAAGAATACACAGAAGAACTATACAAAAAAGATCCCCATGACCCAGATAACCAGGATGGTGTGATCACCCACTTAGAGCCAGATATCCTAGAATGCGAAGTCAAGTGAGCCTTAGGAAGCATCGTTAAGAACAAAGCTAGTAGAGGTGATGAAGTTCCAGGTGAGCTATTTCAAATCCTAAAAGATGATGCTGTGGAAGTGCTGCCCTCAATAAGCCGGCAAATTTGGAAAGCTGAGCAGTGGCCACAGGACTGGAAAAGTCAGTTTTCATTTNTGCCCAGGTCACCTGCACGCAGCCCAGAAATGTGACTCATCCTCGGGCTCCCCTCTGCCTTCTGCTCTCCCAGCCCCATGTGTCCTTCTGAGGTCCAAGCTGTTCTCTTCCCCCATTTCTTTGGAGGACTACCTGTCTGGTTTGTGGTCAGCAGCCTCCACTCAGCACTGGAGCTCAGATAAGCTGCAGTTCCCTCTCTCGGAGTTACTCAGAGCAAAGACAGGCCCACGGAAAGGTCGACATGACAGCCACAAGGTCCTCAGAGGGGAGGGCATGTTGACTTTGGGGTCAGTCATGGTTCTACTCACCCTTGGCAGGGCCGGTGGTATTACCCAGTCTCCCTCAGCCCTTCTGCTTGTATCGAGACTAAAGGGAGCTATTTTGACGATACAACTGGGAGCTCTTTCATTTTTTCACTTTTCAAGGGGAGGATGACTGTGTGTGTGCTCAGTCATGTCCGACTCTAACCCTGTGGACTGTAGCGGCCAGGCTCCTCTGTCCATGGGATTCTCCAGGCAAGACTACTGGAATGGATTGCCATTCCCTTCTCCAGGGGATCTTCCCGACCCATACATTGGTAGGCACATTCTTTACCATCTGAGCCATGAGGAAAGTTCATCAGGGAAATGTGTGGTTTTATTTTTGGAGGCAGCTTCTGATAGCCATGTTGTGAAACACACCCACACCCCTGTGCAGAGCATGTGGACACTGGGTCTGGGTCGTGTGGCTGCTAGCCCCAGGGCGTGGTCGGTGGTCCTCTTCTAGGCTCCTCACTGTGCTTTGTTTCTCTCTGGAGGGATGTGGGTAGTGGGCTGCTCTGCTGCCCTGTGGCGGGGTCTTCCTCAGCCAGCTGTGTCCACGGAAAGGAGGTGCAGCATCAGCATGTCCCTCCGCCCAGGGGTGTTGCCCTGGCCTGCAGCCAGGCTGGGCCAGAGTGACCACTGAGAGGCCAGGTGGGTACCTGCGGGGAAGCAGGGGACGTGCCGTCTCTGTGGGAAGTAGATAGGAGTTGGTGGAAAGCCGTGGGAGGGCAGAGGTGGTCGTGGCGGGTTAGGCAGAGAAGCAGGCTGTGCTTCCTGACTCCACCCTGCGACCCGGCTCGTGACGGCAGGGTCTGGACTGAGTGGGCAGCCAGGGCCAAGACTGCCCAGCTCCTCACGTCTCTGTTCTTAACCTCCCGAGGGGGTATTTGGGGCTCTGTTCTATTTGCGTGGTGATGGCACACTTCCTTGCATTTCTGATGCGCGGTTGTGCGGCCGTCTATTTGCTGCCATCCCTGGAGGCTGGTTTTGAAGAGGCAGAGGGCAGATGGCGTCCCTGACCTTAGAGGAGCCTGGAGATCCCAGTGAGGAAGCAGGTGGGCTGGGGACAGGATACCTGGGGGGCGGCTTCTGCTCCCCCACAGCTGGGTGCTTGCTCGTCAGTCCGGAGGCACCTGCCTGCCCCTGGCGTGCCCTGCCCTGACTGCAGGGGCTGCCTGGTTCCCCGCAGTCCTGAGCCTCGGCTCCTCAGCTGGCTCCACTCCACTGGGCAGGCGTGCAGCGCGCTGCTCTGGGGGCCACAGCCCAGCCTGGGTGAGCGCGGCTCCAGGGGTGGCACCGCTCACATGTGCCTTTTCCTCCTCCTTAGAGCACTGCTGTGGGGAAGCGCCGGCTTAGCAGGAATGGGTGGGGATGCCGGGAGCGGGCCATGATGGCAGTCCTGGGTGAGAGTTGGGTTGGCCGAGCCCGTAGGTGCAGATCTCTAGGGGCCTGTGGTCAGTCCCAGGGCTGTGTGGCGCCCTAGGCCCCTCCAGTCCTCGAGTTCTCAGGGACTTCCCCCAGCCACACACTTGCGCTCCGGAGCGGGGGTGGGGGTTGTGGCACGGAGGCCCCAGTCTGTCCAGGGATGCTTTGGTTTCTGCCCCTCTCTCTGGGGGTCTCTAGCAAGGCCCAGGCCTGCAGTCTGGGCACCTGAGGGCTGGAGGGGCAGTTGTTGGCCCTGCAGCTCTGTGGGACTCCATGGCCTTCATGGCGGTCCAGACCCTCGATGCGGCCTGCAGACACAGGGCCGTCTTCCCAGGGTGACGGCTGTGCAGTAGGTGCGTGCACTCGGCTGGCCTGGGAGCCAGGAGGGATTGATGGCACGGCTGGGGCCGATGTCCAGTCGTGGTTAGTTCATGTGGAGAAGGGGCTGTGCCTTGGAAGGGTCCCCCTGCCTTGAACAGGGTGGTCCTGCTCTGGGGGCCGGGCTGGGCTTAGCTGAGCGGTGCTGGGACTTCATCCTTGTCACCTGGAGGCCTGTCATAGCAGGTGGTGTGAGCCCCTCTAGGCTTCCTGTGGATCTGGGGGTAGATTTCTTTTTTTGCAGGTAGGTTGGTTTGTACTTTGATGGAGATAAACTTATCTCATAAAATTCAACATTTCAGCTGCTTGAAAGTGTGCAGTTTAGTGGTTTTCAGTGTGCTTGCAGTGTCGTGTTTTATCACTGTGGCATCGGGGCACTCTTGTCACCCCCAGCCCCACACCCACCAGCAGGCATGCCCCTCGGCCCCAGCCTTCGACAGCCACTCGTCTGCTGTCTGTCTCTGGAATCGCAGAATGCGACTTGTGATCAACGTCCATTACTTCTGAGTGTGTTGTCAGCAGGGTTCACCCCCCCGACCCTAGCCTGTACCGGTACTGAGAATGTAGCTGTTTACCTGGGCTGCTGCTGCTGCTGGTCTGCAGCACCCTCAGAGCTGGGCCGCAAGCCCTCAGTGGCGTCTCTGGCACAGCTTAGGGCAGGTCTCCAGCTCTTCTCATTGGCACACGCGATGGTGACACTTGTTTGGACCTAGGGGGAGAGGGCCAAGCCATCCTGGGCCCGATCGTGGCGCGGTGAGCTGCCTGCTCTATGTCCACTGCAACGAGCCCTAAGCCAGGCCCTCAGGTGACCTTCACCCACATCCCCAGCACAGGGTCGCATGTGATAGGGGTCAACACGAGTTCTGCCCCCAGGTGCCAGTGAACGCTGGCCTGAGGCGGCCCTCTGCTCCCACCAAGGGGCACCTGGGAGCCTGTGAGGGAAGCCTGGGGGTCCTGCATGTCCTGAGCTCCCACGGCGCTGGGGGGTGCCACCCTCTTGCGTCTGCTCTCCTCCTTCCCTGCCCTCCCCCATGCCACCCCCAGCCTGCCTGCCTGACTACCCTGCCGGAGGCCGTGGGCCCGGGGCTACCCTCCCGAGGAGGTGGTACTGTCCTCACGGTTCAAGAGAGAAGCTGCCAGCTGCTGGCCAAGGGGACTTCCCCCACCTGGATCCTGGCCACCTTTTTAAAATTTTTATTGAGATTAAACTGACAAATATTTTAGTTTTACGTGTACATGCTAATGATATATATATATTTTGCAAAATGAATTTTTTCCTATGATAAGTTCTAAGCACTACTCAGCAACTTCAAGTATGCAGTACAGAATGAAGTTTAGTGTGATACATCAGTGGATGGGATGAAGGGATGGTATCACTGATAGAATGGTCATGAACTTGGGCAAATTTTTGGAAATGGTTAGGGACAGGGAGGCCTGGCGTACTGCAGTCCATGGGGTCACAAAGAGTTGGAAGTGACTGGGCAACTGAACAGCAGCAGCATGATATGTTATAGTGCAGTATTGCGTTGTCCTGGGCCTTCTGGGGCTGCTCCTGTCCCCTTTGGAACACCTGCCCACGTCCAGCCGCCTTGGAATCCAGGCCTTTCAGCCCCAGGCCAGGCCCCATCTCTGAGCAGAAGAGAGCACAAAACACTGCAGACCCAGGCCCGGAGGTACATCGCCAGCTCCCCGGAGCCCTCATCTGCTCCACAGTCCTTCCAGAGAGCTTTGCTCTCCTTGAAAATCCCCACAGACAGCACACTTTAATTGTCCCACAGCTCCTGAGCATCAGGGCATCAGAATGAGATGCAGGTCCAGCACCAGTGAGCCTTGAGAATGTTGTGCTGAGCAACATGCTGGACACGAGAGACCACGAGCTGTGTACATTTACATACAAAGGCCAGGATCAGTAAAGCCATGGTGCTGGGCGGGGAGAGGTGTGGAGGGGGTGCCTGGTACTTTGGGGCTGTGAGGCAGTTCTGGAGCTGGGTAGAGGTGGTGAATGGCACACTTGTGAATGAAGTGAATGCCACTGAGTCGTACTCTTTACAGTGGTTGAACTGGTGTTTGTTACCTATATTTTCCATAAGTTAGTGTTAATCACTCAGTCTTGTCTGACCAGCTTTGTGACCCCATGGGCTATAACCCATCAGGCATCTGTCCTTGGAGTTCTCTATGAAAGGATACTGGAATGGTTTGCCATGCCCTTCTCCAGGGAATCTTCCCAACCCAGAGATCGACCTGGGTGGGCTACATTGCAGGCAGATTACCAGTGAACAAAAGGGAAGCCCTGTATTTTACCGCATTAAAAAAAGCTTCGGTGAGGGATGGGTGGGGAATTTGAGGTTAACAAATGCAAACTGTTACAAGTCTGTATAACTGACTCACTTTGTTATATAGCAGAAACCAATGCAACATTGTAAATGGACTATATGCCAATAAAATTTAAAAACAGAGACAAAACAGCCACACAAGGGGAGGGGACCACATGAGAACACCAGAAGGGAGCGTTGCAGGGTCCACTTTAGTCTCTGGATCCATTGATAATTCTTTTTACTGTATTTGCGCGTTTCATCTTTAAGCCTCATCTGATCGTTATCCTTTCTTTGAGTCATTTAAGTCACATAGTCAATATTGGGTTGGCCAGAAAGTTAAACCAGAATGAACTTGGCTGACCAACCCATGCACCACAGAGCAAGTGAGACTAGCTCCCTGACCAGGAGCTGAGCCTGTGCCCTGGGCAGTGGAAGTGTGGAGTCCTAACCACTGGGCCGCTAGGGAATTCCTCCATTGTTTTGTTGATGCCATCTTCTGGGGTCTTTACATTTGTCATACCCATACTCTTTTTTTTTTCTCCCATTTTTGCCCAGCTCCCCCCCTACCCCAGGGTTGGGGGGTTGTGTTAGAATATTTTAACATTCTATTTTTTACTCTGTTACCTTGGAAATCATAACTATTTCCTTTTTTTTTTTTAAACAGTCCCATAGCATTTATTGTCATCTGGTAATAACATAATGGTGAGCAGAAGAATGTGAATACATGTTTTAGAACTACATCTCTAACAAAGGACACCTAAAAAAACCAATGCTATTCCCAAACAATTTCTCACTTCATCTGTCACTTCTAATTGGAGACACTTTGGAGCAGAGTAATATTATCTCCTTTTAGCATGATCTGACCCAGTTATTTTCTTGACTTTGTTTTAGAATGAGTCTCTTCTGCATCATCTAATACGAGGTTCATATACTCATCAAAACCACTGGTACAGCCCTGTATCTGCATATTCACTTGCTCATAAAGCCACACACCTGAGTCCGCGATCTGTTTCGCAAGTATCTGAAGATGAGATTGACGGGGTGCACCAGCACCTTCTGCACCCTCTGGCCCTGGCCCTGGAGCGCCGTGCTGGAAGCCCACAAGCACCATGCTGCTCCACACTCTCAGAAGACCTATTTCTATCTTTTTAAAGTTTCTTTGCTGCACATGGGCTCAGTTGTGGCACTCAAGTTTAGTTGCAGGCAGATTAACCTCTGGCCCACCAGATAAGTCCTGCTATGTGCTTTTATATTCTGTGGTTCCCTGCAGATGTTTCAAACCCAGTTGCACTGAATGGCATCTTCAGTGCCTGCTGGCTTTTCATGCAGGCACCTTGCCCTGTGTGACTGGTGAGTTTGTCAGCCCTGGAACCTTGTGGCCTGTGAAGTACTTTTTTCTCAGCAGGTTGTAGGGGGTGGGCAAGGGGGATTTGTTTGTGTATCAGCATATGATTTCAATTTATTAGGGAAGCATTTTTTCTTTTCTGCTGAATATCCAGGTTTTTTGTTGTTGTTCTGTTTTTTCTTTATTTCTTTTTACCAGTCCTTGTATTTGGAGAAAGGGTAACCCAGTGAGATATCTTTAGGGCCCCAGGTTTATGGGAAAGTCACCTTTTGGGTATATCACCTTTTATTGGCCCTTTGAACTGTGAGCCCATTAGGAAAAAGAATTTCAGCTCGTTTGCTTATTTTGGCAAATATCTCAGAACCCAGGTGGTTTAGGTACTGTGACATCTGAGTTCTCACCTTCACTTGGTTAGTTGGTCTGAAGATTACGAACCCACTTGCTGTTAGAGGGTGAAAAGGGTCTTATTCAGCATTCCTAATTGTCATAAATGAGGGTGTAGATCAGAAACGGCAGCTCTGAACAGGCAGAGCCATGGAGCATGGTTGGGCCCAGAAACCTGAAGAGGGGCTGGGATTATTTGGAGTACAGAATCACCCCAGGAAATACCGGGGGGGAAATGGGCAAAATCTGGGTCAACCTGAGGAAGAACGCTAGCCTGGGAAGTGGGTGGCCCTCCTCTAGCAGTGAGCAAGTGAGGCTGCTGAGGGTGCAGGCTCTCATCTGCTGGCGAAACTCAGGAAAGCAATTTTGGCAATATTCTCAAAAAGCCAGAAATTACACTTCTGAAGAAATCCCCCAAGGGCATGACAATGTTAGTGCATAGATTTTTAGCTACAAATACTCAGGGCAAGGTTTTTTGCAAATTAGTTGTGAAAGTGGAAAACAAGTGAAAAATCATACCTTTCCTGGGATTAGATCAAGTACCTGTCTTCTCTGCCTCTCTGGCCCTGCCTAGGGGGAGCTGCTGCCATCTCTGTGTGTTTTAAGTTTCCTCTGATCATGTCAATGTGAAACTGAGTATATTCTTATGAGAAATCTCTCCAAATGTGCCATCGCCCCTCCCTACTGGGGTGTGAGTAACCCCTCTGGTGTGACCACTGTCCCTGGTCACTTAGTGGTCCTCTCTGGAACCAGATGGACTGTCCTAGTACCACAGCACTCATGTTCACAGTGACCCTTATTTGACTGAATAGTGGCCTCAGTGCCCAAGAGGAATTAATGCACCAAAGACCTCAAGTGCTTCCTTTAAGTGAAAAAATAAATTATAGAGTTAGTAGGGAAAGAAAAAAACACGCTGAGGTTGCTGAGATATACAGTAAGAACGAATCTTGTATGTGAAATTGTGAAGAAGGAAAAAGAAATTCATGTTGTTAAGCAATGTATGTCCGGAACCAACGGGAAGGCATGGGCAGTTGAGGTGCAGCAATTGGGAGTCGTTTCCTGAAGTTTCTGCGATGACCGTGATTGATTCCATGAGAAAAAATTTTAAAGGAAGACGCTCTGAGTTCTGTCTGCTGTGTGGGATGGGGGCAGGGTGCGCTGCAGGCGCCACCTCCTCCGACCAGGTCCAGGGTCTGGCAAAGGCACCTTTGACCCCAAGCTTCCCAGTGGCTGAAAGTACCCTGGGCGTTCAGGAGGCGCAATCCCGCTCCACCCCGGTAGGGGCGCCCGTCCCTAATTTCCTCGCAAGCTGTGCCGGGCGGTACTCACTAGGTGCATATGAGGTGTCCGAAGGCGGCAGCGGGGAAGACGATCCGGGTGGGGCCCGCTGAGGCCCATGACGCCCTGTCCCGAGATCCCCAGCCGACACCTCCATGTGGCTACGCTCAAAGGCATAGTGAGTCACGGCTTACCACGTGGGAGTGGAGACCCCTTGTCCAGACTTACCGCCTCCCCTTGGGAGGGGCGTCCCATCCCCACTTAACACCGCCACCCCACCTTCGTCAGGCCGCTAGAAAAGAACACAGGCACAGCTGGGACTCTCTGCGAACTTTACTCAAACTGGAGCCCCCAGCGACCACCCTCCCAATTTAGCCACTGCTGGGGGCCAGCGCCGAGATCACGTGGTTCAGAAACCTGACCAGTGAGGCGTGCATGTTGGGGCTGAAGTCTCCCGGGTAGTGCCGCGCGAGGGTCACCAGCAGGCAGTGGCACAGCAGCTGCAGACATACAGAGTGGTTCCCCACGCGGTGCACCACCCCTTGCCTGGTGGGAGCCCCCTCCCCCGGCGACGGGCGTCGGCCCCACCCGCGAGCTCACCTTGAAAAAGACCGGGTCCACGCGCAGCTTGTGCGTGTGCAGCTCGCGAAGGGACGACAGGGTGCGCGGCAGGTCGTCCAGGTGGTTCACGGCCAGGATCAGCGCGTCGGCCACCTTCTGGCCGTGGGCTCTGACCTGGGCGGAGCCGGGGCTCAAGTTTAGGTGGAGGAAGTAGGTCTTGGAGGAAGGGAAGGCCACGAAGGTCCTGCGGGAGGAACGGCGAGTGAGGCGCGTCCTGATGGCGGGGCCTGGGGAGGAAGGGCTCCGGAACAGGACGGCGGGGGACGCATCCCCCGAGCGCGCTGAAGACAGGTGAGCCCTGAGGCGCCGGGGCCCGTGCGCACCTCTCCAGGGCCTCCGTCGTGTAGATGCCGACGTTGGTCCCGAGCTTCCGCCACAACGCGAGCACTGCAGCGCTGTCCGCCGGCGCCAGCACCATCGTGGTGGAGACCAGCCTGCCGCGCGCTCGACGTCTCGGTGAAGCCCGGGCTGCGCCTGCGCCTCTCAGCCTGCTCTCCCCTTGGCCTCCGGGGGGCGCCGGGCTTCTGGTCGCAGAATCTGGCCGGGAGGGGTCTAGAAACTCTCCACGGAGCGTCAGCTCTGACCTGGGGCCTTCCCAATCGCCCTGGACCCTGAAATCCCTATTTTTGGAAACTAATATTTAGTATGTGTCAATATTAGGTGGCCCTGAATTTTAGCATGGAGTTTGGCATTGAACGTCAGTCTGTTTTCTCATTTATGGTATATAAGGAGAGTAACAGTTTCTTCTTCCCAAGGTTATTCCTAGTTCATAGCAGATGCCCTTTTCCGGACAATGAGCATTCACTGAGTGGCTAGGATAGATCCTAAAAATAATAGCCAATACCTATAAAGCACTCACTCTGTGCCAGGCATCACTATACAGCCTTTTTAAAAAATGCATTCAAATTCACATGAAATTTACTGTCTTAGCCATTTGAGGTGTACAATTCAGTATCTTTAACTACATTCACACTATGTGTTACCATCACCACTAATTCCAGAACTTTCTTATAATCCCAAATAGAAATCTAGTTGGTGCCAATGGTAAAGAATCCACCTGCCAATGCAGGAGACTTAAGAGACATGAGTGTTGGGAACACAAGGATTCGATCGCTGGGTCAGGATGATCCCCTAAAGGGGTGCATGGCAACCCAGTCCAGTATTCATGCCAGGAGAATCCCATGGACAGAGGAGCCTGGAGGGCTGTGGTACAGAGGATTGCAAAGAGTTGGACACAACTGAAATGACCTAGCACAGTATAGGATAGATGCCCCACATAATAACTAATACCCATATAGCACTCATTCTGTGCCAGGCATCACTATACATCCTTTAAAAAAAATGCATTGAAATTTGCATAACATATAATTTACTGTCTTAGCCATTTTCAGGTGACTTTAATCATATTCACTGTGTGACCATCACCACAATCTAATTCCAGAACTTTTTCATCATCCCAAAGAGAAACGCTGTCCCCATCAGCAGTCAGTCCATAACCCCTGCCCTCCAGCCCCTGGACATCACCAGTCTGCTCTTGGCCTCTGTGAATTTGCCTATTCTGGACATTTCATGTGAATAGAATCATGCAGTACACGGTCTTTTGTGTTTGTAGCATGTATTTACACTTCATTTCTTGTTATGGCTGGATAACATTCCATTGTCTGTTTAGACCACATTTTGTTTGTCCTCTCAGCTCTCGATGGACATTTGGGTTGCTTACACTTTTAGTCCAGGCTCTCATTTTGCCTAATAATAAAATAAGGAAGACTGCCTCTTACTGAGAGCTCATGTGCTAAAAGCGGAGCACTTTGAGGCAGGAAACTTGCCATCCATTTTCTGACAGAGACTCTTGGGCCCAGGGAAGAAAGGACACTGCTCCCCGAGCTGAAAGTTTGGGGCTGGACCACTGCCAGGACTGGACGCCTCAAGCCGCAGGCGCTAGGGGCATTCTCCACAGGAAGAAAGTACCTCTGAGTGTAGGCGCCCTGCCCCTGGCTCTCCTCTCCACAGCAGCGCCAGGGGGAGTCAGTGGGCCTCAGGGCAGTGCAGTTGATCCTGAGCTGGGCCCCCCAAATCAGGCCTTCAGACCCTCAATGGCCCAGTGGGTGTCCTGGTGGGGGGGGCGTGTACCAGGTGACAGAGGTGCCTCCAGGACCTGGCCTGGCTCTATAAGGGCACTATGCACCCCTAGCTTCTTCTAGGTACTTGGTGGAGAGGGAGGCACCCAGAGGGCCTCTGTGTTCTCCGTACCACCCAGCTCCGGGAGCAGCCCCGGGAGAGCTCCAAGTCCTGGCTGGAGGTCCGCCAACAAATTGATCATTTGCGCAAAAATCTCTGTGATGAACATACAAGGCTCTGGGATGAATTCAGGGAAGGGCCAATGTACTCAGAAATCACTCCTGGCTGAGGATGAGGGCTGTCCAGAGAATCCCAAGCAGTGGCCATGGGATGGGCTGCACCCTCACTGCTCCATCCAGGTTTCCCCTTGTCTCTCTCTGCCTGAGAGCTCCTTGGTCCAAGGCAANGCTGTTACCACTTTTCTAATTTATTAGGAGTTAAAGATTCAGGTGCCTTTACGTGGTACATTCTCCTTTGTCTTCTGCATTTAGTTATAGACTTAGTGATTCTGCTTCTGGCATGTTTCTTGTATTCATGTTATTCATTGTAGACTTGCTGTAGCCCTGTCCATGATTTATACCTTTAACCTAGATTGTTACAGTTACTTTTTCCAGTAACTCCTCTAGTAACTTGTTATATCAATGAATGCTGAGCTACTGCTAACTTTATCATTCTGAAATTCAGGTCTGTTACCGTTTTTTTGCTCATAATCTTTTTAAGTTTAAAGCTTCTTATAGTTTGACCCCAAATTCTTGGCTTAAATATAGTGTGTTTCAGTCTTTTGTTAAGATTATTGCTATAAGACTATAATACCTTGTAGTACTTGTCATAGGTAAATGCATAACTTCATGAAGACAGCCTTTATGTCTCTTGTTGCGATGACTCCCATGCTTAGTACAGTACCTGCCTTTCAATTTATTCACCAAATATTTATTGAGAACTTGCTTACATCAGTCAAGGTCCAGTTGGAACAACAGAAATCACACTATATTTTTTAACAGAGATAACAAGAAATCAGAGAGGTTGAAGAACTGGCAAAAGCGGAACACAGAAAGCTGCTTCTCCTAGAACAGGGGCACGCGGGATGGGGGTTACAGTTCTCAGAGCCGACAGTGTTGGTGGAGGAGCCCCGTGAGCTGGGCTCAGGGGAGGGGGCCCTGGGATGGGTGCTGGTACCTCTGGGGGCTGCAGGGAGGCTGTTCTGCGAGTGTATGGAATCTGGAGACTGGAGTCACCTGCTGCCAGCAGCATGAAGGGCCGGCCCCAGGCAGTACTGGCAGGAGAGGAAGCAGACAGGAAGGGGCAGGCCCTGGCACCTCCTCCTCGAGAGGGGTCCTGACCAGAATGCCATGACAGAAGCGGGCTCACCACGAAGGGTGGGTTTGGAAGGCACAGACAGGCTGTGACACTTGGTGCTGGGCTCTCTCCTCTTCAGTGTGCCCACAAGCTTCTCCCTTCATACAGCTGATGCTCAACAAGTATTTTCTGGTAAGGGAACCATAGTAAGTACGTTCAGCTTTACTAGCCAGTGTATGCAGAGACCTTGAGAGGCTTTCAGACAGAAATGAGCTTGAGAGGCCTGAGAGACAGACCTCGGTGAGGTCAGATGAGACAATGTGGCAGCGGATACGCTGGGGGTTGGCATTGGAAGGGCTGTCGGGCCAGGTAGTCTGCAGCCTTGTGGACAGGGTAAGGGGTTGGGGGTCTGAGTTGTGGGAATGATAGATACAACTGATCAACAAAAGGGTTTCAGTGCTTGCTGTGTGGAGGGCAAATAGAAGGGCACGAGTAGATGGTGGCCATAGCTAAGAGTAGCCTTAGCAGGAGGGGCAGTGGTCATGTGTTGGTCATATGGGTCATAGTAAGAACACCGAGTAAGCACTTAACGGTACTGCTGGAAAAAAATTCTTTTCCAAAAGTTATACTCCAAAGCTTTTCCCTTTTGTCCTATATTCCAGCTAAACTAAATTCATTTGCTTAATTTTTTTCTATCCCATTGCCTGATATCTATGCTTTTATAGCTGTAATCATTGAATTTTTATAATTATTCAAAAGTTGTATTTTCTGCTTTGTGCGTGACTTGTGGTATGGCTCTTTGTGTGTGTGTGGTGTCCTGGTGACTGATTGTGAACAGAGACATTCGTAGCCTGTGTACGTGCGGCTGGGGTTTCTCTCCCCCATCATGCCTGCTCTGAGCATCACGGGTGTCAGACCAGAGCTTTTCATGACAGGTTCTGGTTAAGACGCCTTGGTATCAAATATGCTGTTCCCTCACTGTCTTTGGTAGAGGAAAGGGTCTACTTAAAAGGGTCCAATAAACTCATTTTGGTCAAGAAAAAAAATAAGGAATGTGAGGCCTGGTACCTAACGGAGTCCCTAGTACAGCTATTCTCCATACAGTTGGTTAATCCACAGATGTTTACTAAAGGGACAAAAAATAACATTTGTCTTGTGTGTGTCAGCACTTGAATAATAGGTACTTTTAGTCCTCGTAGTGGAGCTGTGAGGTAAGAAGTTTGCCTCTTGAATAAAAACTCTGAAAGGGTAGTACATTGTTGAAGATGAGGCCATATAAAAGAACCCTCAGGAAGATACTGTGTGAATTTAAAAGTAAGGTACAGCCTTTATAAAGTTTCGAGGATAATACATTTGAGTTGAAATCAAGCCAGGGTACACATAAAACAAATGCCAGTGAATTCATCGGGCAACAGAGTCATTGAGTCTGCTGGAGATGGTGTCTGGGGTGTAAGTTACCTGCAGAATTCGTTTTAAAAAACAAAATAGGGTCATTTTTGCAAAACTCAGATCTGAAGGAAATGATTGGCAGATTACTTTTTAGGAAACCACAAGAGAATATGTTCAATTACCATTTTGGATTTTCTTAGGGCACGTGTTTGCGAATACTGACGTGTTGTATGTGTCTTTGTCTGCAGTTGGTGGCGCGGCCTTCCAGCATGGACTACATGGTGGCCCCTGTCACTGGTGGCGACACTGGGATCCGCAGAGCGGAGATCAAGCAAGGGATCCGAGAAGTCATCTTGTGTAAGGATCAAGACGGGAAGATCGGGCTCAGGCTGAAATCCATAGACAATGTAAGCGCTTTCAGTACTCTTGTCTGATTAGCTGTTATGTGACCGAGTTGCAATTTAAAATGTAAATCCTTTAATGAAGTGTAATGGTGCTCTCTGATCAAGACTACTTTTAATCTGCTTTTCCATGTGAGATGCTACCCTGTTCTGAAGAGGCAGAGATGGCACTTGAGCATTACCATGGACGAATTTTTTCTGAGTCCTTTTTCTGGAATAAAGTTCACTAGTCTGCGTGTATTATAACAGTTCATATGAGGAGAATGCTGGCATTGAAATAGGGTAACGTGTGGAAGTTAAGACTGATAGGTGAGGGTCAGTGGTCTTGTGTATTTTTAAACTAAAAGAGGATCATGTGACTTGTAATGTGATTTTGGGTTTGTTATTTCCATCCTTGAATTTGACTTTTATGGGGCATTTTCTAGGCAACAGTGACTTTCTAAAGTATATTACTTTACCTCTCACCTTACCAGATGGAAGAAACGAAACCTGGTTACTCTGTGGGGAAGCACTATCACTAAGGAGGTGCTGAGTCTTCACCCTGATTTGTGGGTTTCCGAGTTATTTATTGGGCTTCTTTTCAGTCTTCGGTCTCATAGCTCAGTGCATCCAGCCTTTGCACATAGAAGATGTGGTGTCTGGCGGAAGATGTCTGAGGCCAGTCCCCGGCCCCACCTGCCTCCCCAGAGGCTGAGGGCATTGTGTCTTTGCACACTTGTGGCTCATGTGAGGCCCTCCTTGAGTGTGCTGCTTTGGGAAGCTCGCACTTCACTGCCCTTTCTTCATCCTAGAGAGAGACCACACTCTCCCCAGCTCCACCCCTGCAGCAGTTATCCTTGCAGTGGTTTGTCCAGTGGCTGAAGCTTGTAGGTATGGCCACTCTGCTGGGTGCTGCCCTCAAGTACAAGATACACAGCACCAAATCTGAGGCAGCTCAGGAGGGAGAAGGGGTGCAACCTGTGGTTGCTTTCATCTCTTACCTGACGCATGCCTTTTCAACTTGGCTTGTTTATAGTGCTCAGCATCTGAAATTTAGTTTATATGAGTAAAAATATCCCCTGGGTTTGGTTCCCAGTTACCTGTACTTGAGTTCTCTGTATTTACCTCGTAGATTTTTAAGAACGGCAGTTGTATTCCGTGTACCCACCTTTTTAGGCTGTTTAATAGTAGTGATTATGCGTAATTTAGCAAGCGGGTAAAGGAATTCTTCAGCTCAAAAGGTAAACTTCTGACCTTAACCTATCACTTTTCTTAAACTTCCAACACTTTACTGTCTTTCCCCCTAAATAATGATCAGGTACAGTAATATCTGTTTGGTATTCTATCACACTCATGGAACCTTACATTTCTTAGAGTAATCTGACTTTATTTTCCTTAGTTTTTTTATTCCAAGGTGGAGGGGGTGATGGAAGTTGGTCAGGTGAGTCATGATGTGAGCTAGAAATTACCACTCAGATCTTACTGTTGCCTTGATAGCATTTTCAGTTTCCTTCTTGGGAGTAATGAAACACACTTGTGTAGTTTTCCCTTTTTAAAAGAAAAGTTACTAGAGTAGCTGCCTGAACAGTTGGTTCCTGATTTTCCAGCACTTACTTAGTGATTTCCGTCCTCCAGGGTATATTTGTTCAGCTTGTCCAGGCCAATTCTCCGTCCTCCCTGGTGGGCCTGCGGTTTGGGGACCAGGTGCTACAGATCAACGGCGAGAACTGTGCTGGCTGGAGCTCAGACCGGGCGCACAAGGTGCTCAAACAGGCTTTCGGAGAGAAGATCACCATGACCATTCGGGACAGGTGAGCCAGCTAAACGCCACATGCGGACATTCAGGACTAGTTTTCCATTTTCGTGGGGTATTAAGATTCTGGAAATACAGCATTTTGTTGCAGAAAATAACCAAATGTTATTGATTAGTTTTATATTTATACTTTTGTAGTTCTGTGTTGCTTTCACTTTCTTACGTAGTTTGACTTTTTAAAAACAGTATTCTGGTTTTGCATACACCTTATTGCAGAGCTTACAGAAATTTGTCCTTTGAGAAGTTCCTTTCCTGTCTTAATCAGTTTCTCTGGAAAATAGAAGAGGTTAGAAAGGTAACAGCAACAGGTGTCTGGACTTTGCCCCCGGTTTTCTGCTCAGGGTGGATACATGGGGGCCTACCAGTTCCCAAAACCCAGCCTGGCCTTCTGGGTGGCTGAGGCTCGAGTCCTTGGTGGGAGCATCATCTTTAGCTCGTTTATAATGGAACTTGCGGTACCTGTACTATGGACACCACCACCTTCTTGGCCACGCAGGGGTTGAAGGGCAGACCTTGTGACACATTTTTAGCTTTGGCATTTTTGTTCATGTTGGTTCAGCTGGCTGTTATCTACCTTTGTGTTTTCGCTTTGAATAATACATGGTGGGTATTAAGTAAACATTTTGCAGACGAATGGCACTTTTGCTCTTATGTGAGCAAAGCTTCAAAAAATAACTTGGATCACCAGGAAGACATGACTGCTGTGAACTTCATAAAATTAGTATTTTGTCATGAAACGTGCGCAGTAACAGGTTGTCAGTGCTCAGAGCGGACGCCATCTTTCTGAAGCTCCTCCCTTTCTAAGGGACTGGGAGCTTCCGTCTTACTGCTGCAGCAGCAAAAACACCTTTATAAAGTTTTCAAAATCAAGATGTGAGAAATATTATAAAGGTTCTAAGTATTTCCTAAGAAAACTTAAGCTCCAGGAAATACTAAAAAGTTAATTCATTTTTAACACTGATTTTTGTTCAAACGTAATGTTAATTTAAAGGAAAAAGCACATTGATAAACTGCATGGAGCATTGTGTTAATTCTTTGATTCTTAAAAGAAGGAAATCTTAATTAGTTAGTCCAGCCATAATGGAATTTTTAAACTTTTACACAAGATGTACATACCAAGTAAAAGAGTTTTGAAATAATTTATGGTAACAAAGTATCCAGTACAACATAATGGAAATCCATTGAAATGTTTACCTTGGAATTACAATTTTATTTGAAACTGTTATGCTAACAGGCCCTTTGAACGGACAATTACCATGCATAAAGACAGTACTGGACACGTTGGCTTTGTTTTTAAAAATGGAAAAATCACATCCATTGTGAAAGACAGTTCTGCAGCTAGAAACGGTCTTCTCACGGAACATAATATCTGTGAGGTCAATGGACAGAACGTCATCGGACTGAAGGTCAGAGCAGAACTTATGTCGTGTTGTTTAGTTTTGGAAGTCTCTCTTTCGTTTGTCTGTTGGGGTGGTGCTGTTAGTGACCAAAATGGAGACATTCTTTGTTGTGCTGGCTGTGCCCTCATGTTACATCTAGAATTGTGCTGTCTATACAGGGGGTCACAGTGAGATCTCTGAAGTCCCTTGAACTAGAATTCTGTGAAGACCTGGAGAATGAAGATGTTGATGAGATCCTGAATGAATGGTTGCTTTTTTGTCCAATTGATTTTTTCAGTCCAGGGGTTGTAGGAAAAAATGAGTAATAGTTTATGGTCAAATTAGTACTTCATTTTTATGGTTTATGCCCTCTACAAATTCCTAAATAGAACTATTTTGAGGTCTAAAGGTTTTCGTTAAGAATTAATGTTAGCAGAGGGGATGTGGTAATATTGTATATGGGGGCAGTTATTTAATCTCTAGAAAAAGAATGCTGTGTTGGCTAATATATTCAATGTAGTTTACTAATTTTGTTACCACTGTTGAAGTTGTGATTCTAATGAATTAAAACTTGGTAAAGAAACTGGAAAAAAATTTAAATAGCAGGAGTCAGGATTTTAGAGACATTAGCAAAACCTCAGAACATATATATTTCTTTACCAAGAATAACTTAGTTTTATATTTAATAAAGCGTCTCAAAATTTTCATTGTTTTCCATAGGACTCTCAAATTGCAGACATATTGTCCACAGCTGGGAATATAGTTACTATTACAATCATGCCTGCTTTTATCTTTGAACACATTATTAAACGGTAAGTAGAGAATTCTTTGCCTTCATTCTGTGCTCATGTGATTTCATAGAGGCTCTGTACTTCTTTAATTCTCAAGCTTTTCAAATCTTTGGTTCTTTAGTGGATGACATTGGCATTATTTAGAAATTTGAAGTATTTAAATTATTTACATTTTGGAAGTCCTCAGGAGTGAGGGCTGAAAGCTGAGGAGAGAGGAAAACACAGGGGTGGCTGGGGCTGTCTGCCTGGTAGCATCTTACGTTCTCTCCTGGCTCAGCTAGCACAGTCCTTTCAGTATCTACCTGAAAGATAAATGATATTTAAAACATTAAAAACTGTAACTCCTGTAATGAAATTTTGTTTACCCAGAAGCTGGAATGGAATGCAGCTAGCTCCTTGTGGGGGTTGTTGAGGGGAGAATTGTCAGGACTTATCCTTGAAGACCTCACTTGTCTTAAATCAGTTTTAGCCTCCTCACCCCTCCATCCCCGCCCCCTCAAAAACCCACATATATTTCCCACTAGGTCATAGCATTAATAGCATTGTCTTTTTTAACCATTCAGCCTTACCTGTATTTTACTGGCCAGGATAGATAGCTTATTTGCAATCAGCTAGATTACCTGAGTGGAGAAGGCAATGGCAGCCCACTCCAGTACTCTTTCCTGGAAAATCCCATGAGCCGAGGAGCCTGGTGAGCTGCAGTCCATGGAGTCGCTAACAGTCGGGTACGACTGAGCGACTTCACTTTCACTTTTCACTTTCATGCATTGGAGAAGGAAATGGCAACCCACTCCCGTATTCTTGCCTGGAGAATCCCAGGGACGGGGGAGCCTGGTGAGCTGCCATCTATGGGGTCGCACAGAGTCGGACACGACTGAAGCAACTCAGCAGCAGCAGCAGATTACCTGAGACCCTTAGAGCTGAACTCATTAAAAAACCTGCTCTATTCCCACTTAATGCTAATAGTACTGAGTTTGAATTAGAGTTTTCTTGAATCATTGTAGCAGTTTTGAAAAAAGAAACCCAACCCTCAGTATCTAATAAAAGTAACTGTCTTGTAGGATGGCGCCAAGCATTATGAAAAGCTTGATGGATCACACCATTCCTGAGGTTTAGAAGTCACGGCACAGTGGAAACTTCCCGGAAGTTCTTCCGTTTATGTCTTGGGCAACTGACCTTTCTATTATGCACATGAAGCTTTCTAGGAGCCAGCGAGCATATGCTGCATGAGGACTTACTGTCTTACAGTAGGGCTGGGAATCTTACTGTTCGATCCAGTATATCTTGTTCAGACATCAAGATAGTTGTAGCCTTACCCTGGTTTTACAGTTGAAAAGACTTTTACAGACTAGTTTCTTTACTGGAAACCTGATGCTTTCACAAGCCTTGTGAGTAGGATGACTGCTACAGGCTCAGCTCTGTTAGAACCATCACCTTGAGAGGGAGCAGTGCTTAGTTCTGTGCTGTATTTGCATTTCTACTCTGTCACCAGTGCATTTAGAATTACGTTTCTTCAGTTCTGTGTGTAACACCAGCTAAGTAACACTGGTTTCATTCCGTGTAAGCATTATTAGACAGTGTGTGTAGCTGCAAGAGACTTACCGATTGTCATTACATTTTATCTACCTTCACTTAATACGCTTGAACTGTCGCCTTAACTAAGTTAAGCATCTAGAATAAAAGCCAAAATGTAATGATTGCTGCCTTTCTAGACCCAGACGCAGTTCTGCATTCACCTGAGATGTACACCAGCCCTGCGCAGTCTGACAGTACATCCCAAGCTAGCACAGCTGCTGACTTGCATTTGAGATTTTCTAGTCTTTCCTTGTGTAATGGGAACTTCTTTCTTCTAAAAGTAACTGATATCACTTTTTGAGAAATGAAGCACTATATATTTAATGTAAAAATTCTTGTACTAAATAGAGTGAATCTTGACTCCTCTTTTCATGTGTAGATTAAGTGGGCTAAGACCTGACTGTGGCATTTACACAGTATGTAACCTAGCTGTCCCGGAACCGTCTCAGGACGCTGTTCTGGTCATGTGTTCCATTTCCTGCCTCCTCCCTGCTCACAGAATGACACATTATCCTGATTTTTTTCCATCTCTTTGGCTTATGTCTATTCTAATTAAAAATGTATAAATAAAGTTCTAGTCTGTCTGTTATTGCATCATTTGAAAATGTCAGGCTTGTAGGAGAGTGTAAGGCTGGACCCCGGGGGCCATGATGGGCCGCCCCTCCTCTCCCTCCCGCCGGCGGGGAAGTCCCTAACGGAAGGCGCCTCCTGGATCCCGGGGACCAATGACAGCACACTTTGCTGGCCAAAGCCGCCCCAGCCCAGCCACGTAGAAGGGCCTGTCAGCCCGAGACGCCTCAGCCTGGCGACCTATCGGAACCCCCGCCCATCTAGCCTGACCATCCCTCGCAACGAACGTATAAAAACCACCCCCAACACTGTCCGGGTGTGGACTTCCTCGACCTGCCTCGTTCAGGTCCGGGAACCCCGCCCGGGAGTGCTTCGCCATTAAAAAGCCTGTTAGACACTCTTTTGGTGTCCTGGTCATCTTTACCTAACAGAAAGTCCTCTCCCAGAGTGGCCAATACCCAGGAGCCTGGGACAAGCCTTCTGTGCTGAGAGGCCCTGCGTGTCCAGAGAAGTACCTTCAGCCTGGAAGCCCAGACACACTGGAGGCCGAGCAGCAGGGCCTCAACGAGCCTATTGATTCTCCTGGCGACACCCAAGCCATGTTTAACATTCAGGATACACCAGTGGTTTTTAAATAACAGAAAAACCTTCCCTCGCATGCTCTCTGTGGTTCAGAGGTTGAATGCAAACTAATTAGTGCTACTGATTCATGGCTTATCTTGTGTGGAATTCAGAAAAGCCAACCAACTCAGGTTTTCCAGTGATGTTCCTCCTCATTAACTGTCTGGACTTGGCTCTGAAGATAGTTCCAGAAGTACAGGGTTACATAGTACTAAGGATGGTTTTCTAGAAGGATCAACATTTGAAGTACCTAGTACTTTGTGCTAAGTCATTTAAATAAAGAGAATGAGAATTTCGTTACAGAAAAATATTTTTAATGTCATAGAAAAGATGAGCATTTAACAGCCATAATGAAATAAACCGTTCCTATACACAGTACACTGTTATAAGAACTGCTAATCCTTGCCCAGGTTCTCAGAATCTGGGGCCGGCAGGTTATATAAAGTGACCACTCCATGAAAACACACATTCCCCAATCCAGCAGGCATGCCGCAAGTGTGTAAATTAGATGGAGTGACTTAGCAACAGCAGAGAATACTCAGGTTTTCTTGCAAAGTCCTTAAACTGTTTAGTGCTTTTGGGAGGTCTCCCCCAGCTGGTTTAGTTATCTTTCAGCTGCTCGCTCTTACCCAGACTTGCTTTCTGATCGTCAGCACCCTGGGACAACCGCCTGCCTCACAGATGTTCCTTCCCCAAATCTCGCATGTCTTCATCCGCCTTAGAGGATGACAACTAACAGCTTTCAATGAAGTCACCATGATTTATAAAGTCTAAACCACAAATTTCTCATGTGGTAAACTTGTAATTACTATAATTGCACATTCACCAATTCCTTTAAAAGTGGGGTTTAAAAGTACATTAAATAGAGTTCAAAAACATTCGAGGAAAAGGCACTTAATACTGCAACTTCCAGAACGTAATCTGTCTATCTTCCCCTCCTGTGATGACATTGCTACACTGCTCGTTCATCCACATACATGTCACGGCACCTGCGAGGAGAGACACGGGGTTGGGATTGAGCTGCCCAGCTGGCACCACGTTGTCTTGTCGTATGAAACAATCTTTGCCTGAACTCAAGTGCTTAGGACAAGGAACTTGGGAAGACTAGGAAACCATGTAGATGTAAAGCTATAGCTAAAACAGCTGGGAATCACAGATGTGTAACCGTACAAATATTACACCTACAACCAGTAAGGAATCAGATGAGAAGGACAAGTGGGGAACTGGTGTGTGTGCTGATTTCCGTTTCTATCAGGTGAGTGGAGGAAGGCAGGCATAGACCTCACTTGAATGTACAGTGTTGAGAAGAAATAACCACACACAACTGACAGTGGGAAGAGGATGGAGGTGGGCTGTCAACAGTTACTTGTAACCATGGACACAACAATTAACTGTCCTCCAAATGCTCAAAGGGAAAATATGAAAATGTAAGAAAACTAAGAAGCCAACAGGCAGAAGGACACAGACATACACAAGAACACATCCTTGGATAATAGACACACCAGGCGAAGTCCGAGGAGGGGACCTGGGAGGTGGAAGTCACTGGGAGCAAGACTGTTCTCTCTGTAATTTATTATTATTATTATTTTTTGGTGACAAGGCATGCAGGATCTTAGTTCCTGGACCAGGGATTGGACCTGTGCCCCATGTGGCAGAACCACCGAGCCCTAACCACTGGACACCAGGGAAGTTGCTTGTTTTTTAAAAACTTATTTGGGTCTTAGTTGCAGCATGTGGGCTCTAATTCCCCGACCAGGAATCGAATCTGGGCCCTCTGCATTCTCTTAGCTGCCAAACCACTAAGAAAGTTGCTTTTTTATGTATATAATACAATAAAAACTCTATGCATGTGTTAAAAACAAATCTACACCTTTTACTTTTGTTTCCTCTCTATGTAGAAGTTAATGTAAAAACTTTACATTTTGGAGTCAAATGTCTATCTGTCAACACAGATCTAAATCCTGAAAGAACCAGGAGATTCAGGTGGCCAGGCTGGCCAGGATCTGGAGGGGCGTGTTCACAGCACAGAGCCCTCCGGGGGCTTGTGACCTGAGAAAAGCGTGTCCACTGGTGGGAAAGGAGGTGCTGGAGCATGCAGAGAGAAGAGGCAGGTCAGCGGCAGACACCTTACCCGCGTGGCCCTGGATCCTCTTGCTGACCCTTCCCCCGAGGAGGTCCCAGACGAGCAGCTCCCCAGACTGACTCCCAGATACGACGGAGTTTCCATCCCAGAGAAAGCACCTGCAAGAAGGATTTGGAAGTCATCCCTCGTCAGGAAGGAAGGGCTAGACCAGGCCCAGTGTGGTGACTGTGAGCCTGTCTGTAAACGTCTTCATCGTGAGTAACCCGAGAGTACCTCTGGGGCTCGTCCGCAGTTAGAGAAGAGATGAGCATTCCTGTTTGCACATCGATGACGTTCAGACGGCTATCGGCTCCTGTGCTCAGGACATGGCGACTATCTGCAACGTGGGGCGGAACAGGGTGCAGGTTACGGCTTTAGATCATCTGAGATTTCATTTCCGAGTCCAGGAGCCCAATGTTTCACATGAGTTATTTGTTGTTGTATTAACCAGTGAGGACTATCCTCTCTGTGAAAAGCTTCTATGTTTAAGGCACTGGGCTGATGACCCTTTGGTGTGAATTCATAAATTAATTTCTCCAGTGATTTGTGCAATTAACAAGAATATCCGATATAGCTTTTCTAATAGGTACACATGCCATAGGCACTGTTCTCCCACAAAGCAGCCTTAACCCACAGGCAAAACCCCTTTTATCAGCAAATAGCATTTTTGTCATTAAGTTGCTCAGTCATGTCTATTTGTGACCCCATGGACTGTAGCCCGCCAGGCTCCTCTGTCCATGGGATTCTCCAGGCAAGAATACTGGAGTGGGTTGCCATTTCCTTCTCCAGGGAAATCTTCCTGACCCAGGGATTGAACCTGCATCTCCTGCATTGGCAGGCTGATTCTTTACCACTGAGTCTCCTGGAAAACTGTTTTTACATTCTTATTTATTTCAAAATAGTAATTCCAGTTCCCCTGGTATCATCTGTATTAAAAAAGGATACTACCTGGGCTGAAAGCAGTGTCGCCTACAGTCCCCTCGTGACATGGCATCTGGTGTAACAGGGTGGCCGTGGTGAGGTCCCAGAGGGCCACTGCGCCTTCCTTGGTGCCTGAGGCCAGCAGTGTGCCGGCAGCGTTCAGACTGATCGTATCCACCTGCAGGAGGCGGCACATGCGGTATTCGGTCAGAACCATGGTCACGAAGCTGTGTTTCTCAGCCCGTTCTCTCAGCACCACCTATCACGCGATGGTTCATTTACAAGTGAAATCTTCAAAGGCCAGTGACTACAATGAAGTGTTACTGGAAAATGCTGTTTGACAAAGAGCCTAAAATTGACAGACTCAGAAGACTCCATGTGTGACAAGTGGCAGGGCATGCCAGGCTGCCTGAAGCACAGGGGCTCTGTGAGGATGTGGGGGGTTTGGGGGAACTGGGGGATCTCAAGGTTGGCTAAACTACATCCTGTATAAATATTCCTCAACCCTGGTTATTCTGCTGACTGTGAAGATCAGGCAACATTTCACAGCCTAGAGGGAAGACAATACCACAGGCCACAGCGCCAGATGCAGCCGTGCCTGCAAGGAGACAGACTGAGTGAAAAGGACACGGTGCCAGCTGAGTTCTGCCCCTGCTGCGAGGAACCGGGCCGTGTAGACACATTGGTGTCCTCACGCTAGACAGACAGCTCCTTCCACTTAAGGTGTCAGAAAACACATCCAGTTGCCCAAATAGTTTTGGAGGGTACCCAGATATTCAATGTCACGCTCGGAAACTGGTCTTGTGGAAATCTGGCTGGAGGGCAGCCAATTCTCAAACAGCAAAGCAGGGAAAACAGGCGCAGTGGACTAGGAAACCCAAAGGGTCAACTTGAAGAACTGCCAGCCCCCATGCTCTCCTGCAATGAGCAAAATAAAAGATGAGCAAGCCAAGAACCCGCTTCCCCTGGTGGTTTCCGCTGGGCCCAGGTACTCACGCTGACGTCGTGCTCCAGCTCAGCCAGCAGCTCAAAGTGCTGTTTCCTGGCACACGGCATCTCGGCGGGGACCCCGGACCACACCTGGGATGGGACGCATTGCAGAACACTTCTTTTAAGAGCACTGCTAACACGCGCAGCAAACACTCTCCTGAAAGACCAACTCCCACTTAACAGCTCCCAGCAGGACAAAGCGTCTTAAGGCTGTTTCCCTGCCCCGTGCCTGAACAGCTCCCAGCAGGACGAAGCGTCTTAAGGCCGTTTCTCTGCCCCGCGCCTGCACTCTTAGTTCTGCCATTTGTGCTTGCTAAGGGTCCACTGTGCCCGGGTCTGCTCACCCCTTGCACTTACTGTTGTGACTTAAGTTCTCTGTGAACTAAAATTGAAGTGCAGAAGTGTAGTCATGTCTGTTAAGGTTTCGAGTGCTCAGTCGTGTCTGACTCTCTGCAACCCCATGCACTGCAGCCTGCCAGGCTCCTCTATCCATGGGATCCTCCAGGCAAGAATGCTGGAGTGGGTTGCCATGCCCTTCTCCAGGGGATCTTCTCGACCCAGGGATCGAACCCACGTCTCTCATGTCTCTTGCATTGGCAGGTGTATTCTTTACCACTAGCACCACCTAGGAAGCCCCATTAAGGTTTTGAGAAAACTCAAAAAGGCAAGTTGCCAAAAAAAATTTACTGACATTACATGTAGGCGAGAAAATTTACCCACAAAAGTGCCCCCTCTGGGGGAAGCAGAAATGATGAAGAACTTGAAGGAATTCTAATGGTTTGAGGTTCTTGCTTTCTGTTTACATAAAAGCAAACTGGAAACCAAGGATGATGAATGCTGCTGTGGTTCATGCAGCAAAGTTGTGCAAGATTTCAGAGAAAAGGCCAAGTGTGGTCCTGCATCAGTAATGATGAAGGAGTGTGTCTGTATTTTTCAAAGATTCTCCACTTATTTTGATATTTTCTGATTCACTGGTCAACTGCTAGTTCCACAGCTGCATGAGCTCAGATGGGCCACTGCGTGTTTCTCTAATGAACCACTCGACCCCCAGTGGAGCACACAGTGCAAGCTCAGGAAAACATCTTCCCACACTGCACACTAAACACACGAAGGTAATAACCTCCCGTATCCTTCCATATCACTCTCACTTTATGAAAAGCAGTGAAAAAGTGACTGAACACATCAACAGCAGGGAGTTGAATGGCTTATACTATTTATATTATCCAAACATTTAAATCTAGAAATTATATATAAACCTTCACAGTAGAGTCCCACGATGCAGAATACAGCCTGTTGTCATGCCAACAGATCTTACTAACAGCATCATCATGTCCCATTAATGTGTCCTGGCGTCTTCCAAATGCTATGGAATAAAAATAGCTAAAAGATAATGAGAATTATTAAGACAGCATTCCAGCTCAATGTTAAGATTCTTAAATACATTTTCAAGAAGCATTAGATTGTTTAATTTCTATGCTCACTAAGGCCCACTGGAATTACAAATCATTTGTTCTCATGTTATCAAACCAAATACTTAAAATGTGAATTTAAAACTAGAAATTTCTAGGTCTGGCTCATCTGTGTTTTCACCTCAATTTAAAAACTTAGAGAAAGATAGAATCCAACTGAAGGAATTATTAGATTCAAATAATGTCTGACTCTTTTGTGACCCCTTAGACTATATCCCACCAGACTCCTCTGTCCATGGGATTCTCCAGGCAAGAATACTGGAGTGGGTTGCCATTTCCTTCTCCAGGGGATCCTCCTGGACCAGGGATCGAACTCACATCTCCTGCATTGCAGGCGGATTATTTGCCACTGAGCTGCCAAATAATCACATTCAAATCCAACCATCCTCATCCGTTCCCTGTTGAAAACAGTGAGGGAGTCCGCGCTCCCCTCCCTCAGGTCCACATAGGGAGCTACGCGGCATGGGGAGTTAGGGAGGGGCCCGCAGATACATACACGTTATTATCCCAGGAAGAGCTTATGACAGTGGCGTCTCCTGGTAAAAGTAAACAGGATGATAAAGCCTGAAATACAAGTGACTCACCATTAATAATTTACAAAAAATTAAATGACTCCTTAATGTGATAAAACTATCTGACAAGTTCCTCGCAAAATTAATCCCCAATTCTGATTATGTTGGCCTTCCTCATATTTATGAAGTTTCTCTTCATCTGGCTAATTCCGGATGCCTCGTTTCCTCCCAAATGTAGAAAAGTGAGAGTGTGTCGAGTGTGCAAGAACCTAGCGTGATGGTCCTCAGGGGGTCCAGGTGCCCTCACTGCCCTGGGCTGAGGGACCCCTACTTACATCAGAGTCAGGGGTGGGTGGGTGCAGGAAGGGACTGTCTTCAAGAATCCCAACACCCACTCTGGGTTACAGACTCAGGTGGGGAAAGAAAACTTCCAAAATCTTTACGGANATATAATACCTGTCTCTTATACACATCTAGATGTGTATAAGAGACAGGCCCTGGGCTGAGGGACCCCTACTTACATCAGAGTCAGGGGTGGGTGGGTGCAGGAAGGGACTGTCTTCAAGAATCCCAACACCCACTCTGGGTTACAGACTCAGGTGGGGAAAGAAAACTTCCAAAATCTTTACGGAATTTCAAAATCTTTCGGATGCTTTACATCAACAATAAAATGTGGTGTTTTTTTTTTTTTTTCAGAACTGACTTTCTAGTATTAGATATCAACTTAGAAATGCATTAAAAGTTATATAAGTGGCACACATACATTTAGTCTGATAGTTCCAAAAAAGGCATGATCTGTTGAGAATTCTACTAGATAGCAATGTAAGCTTTCTAGGCTACAAATAAAACCACAATAACAGGAGAAAGAGGTAACCTGAAAAAATTTCTAATTTACAAGGCATCTACCTAAGGCATTCTGTAGCTACCACACAGAAATAAACCCAATTATCTGGGGAGAAACAAATGTCACATGTGTGTGTGTATATAGCAAACTGCTCCAAGAATTTCCACCATAACACTGATGCAAAATGAAAATGAACTCTCACCATATTTGAGAATGATATGCTTCTCTGTAGCATCCTGGATTCTTTGGAAAACATCTTCAAAGTGGAATCTAATTTAACAACAACAACACAAACGCATCAGAAAGGTTTCCTGACCCTTAGACATGACCAGCACACACTGAGGTAATGGGCAAGGTGACCGAGGGCGGAGTCCCCCATGAGGGCTCTCTGGTCTGTGAAGTTCTATGACCTATGGCACCAGGACAAGGAGGTCAGCTGAGAGCCACGCCCAAAGGCAGAGTTAAGCCGCATAACTGACAGGACTCTAAAGTTACACATGAGGAAAAGAGAAATTTTAATGTTAAAGAAAACCAAAAGATCTTAGCAATGTAAGGGCTTTTTTTTTTTTTTTTTTTTTAAAGTGGCCACATTATAGAGTGATATGCTTGTCCTTCAGGCTTCCCGGGTGGCTCAGTGGTAAAGAATCTGCCTGCCAACGCAGGAGGCCCCAGTTTGATCCCTGGGTTGGGATGATTCTCTGGAGGAGGAAATGGCAACCCACTCCAGTATTCTTATCTGGAGAATTTCACGGACAGTAGAGTCTGGCGGGCTACAGTCCATGGGGGTCACAGGAGTCAGACAAGACTGACCGACTCAACAGCAACCCTAGTGCTGCATTAGCATTTACGGAAGAGAAACACTAACTTTCTAAATAATAAACTGGGGATTAAAATGTCCAAGCTTTTTAATTTTCTTGCTTAACAGAAGCTTTAGAAGTGCATCAAGGTGACCTCTTAAATAAGATTGATTGCAAATTGCACGTGCTCCAAACACCCATATTTGAAATATGCAACAATATGTTTCCTAACTTGAAAACATACAACACGATAAATAAAAAGTGAGATGAGCTTTAAATCATTTCTTCTTTATAGCACAATCTAATATTTCAACCTACTTTTTGCCAACACCAACATGCAGAAGTGTGCTGGGACGTCAGACAGAAAACTGTCAGCCAGCCTGGCATGTAAAGATGCTTTCTCAACATCAGAGGATCCCCCTCATACTGGGGGTGACCACGCCAGAAGCTGCTGCCAGTGGGTCTCCCAGATGATGGGATCGCCCGTGGGGTCACCTGCACGCACACACACTGCACTTCTGAGGAAGAGCTGCAACTACGAGTGACCGTCAGGGTACATGTAAGTCAGTAATACACGTGGAAATATAAATGCACACAGATCGGCAATATGAGCTATTAACAGTGAAGAAACAAACAGAAAATAACAAAGGCTTTTGATTAAAAAGAATGTTGGCAGGTTCACAAAGAAGCCATAGGCTTCATAAGCCTCAGAGGTTTAAAGCCTTGATGCCTGTAAAACTCACGGTTTACAAGGTCAGACAAGTACAGGGAACTGAAGGATTTAACAAACAAACCCAGCTAAGAACGCAGGCTTTGCTAAGAGATAAGGGTTTTTGTCTGGTGTGATGACGGCGGACTTGGGGCACGGGAACCCTGGTCGAGTGTGCCGACTTCCTCCCATGAGCATCGCCGTCTGGCTGCCGCCAGCGTGGCCAGGCACACTGCAGGCACGCTCCCTCTGGTCCACCGTAAGATCCTGTTCTGGGCTTTGTGGAAATTCTATTTTATGAAATCCAAGGTCGTATTTGACAGAGAAAGGAACGACATGCCAAGGAATGAAAGCCATGGTCCCAGGATCTCAGACCAGCAGCTCAGACCTACTGGAGCGGTGTGGCAGCACAGCATCTGGCCTCAGCTTAATGGATGAAAAACAGAATTTTCTATGGTGAAGACTGAAGCACAGGTAGGCGGTCACTTACAACTACGAGCTCTGTCCAAACCAGGCGTCTCAAAGTCCATGCGGGGCAGCTAAGCTCTTCCCCTCTCATCTCCTAGCCCTCCTGAGCACCTGCCACATCAAATGGGACGTGGACGAGACATGCGTCAGTTAATGGCATGTCGTGTAGACTTCCAGGAAAAGCGATGCTATGGCTAGCAGGAAAAGCCCAAGGCTGAGCCCCCTTTTAGGATGGAAACAGTGAAGTTCTAGTGTGTCATTAAGATACAGTTACAAGACTATCAACCAGCCAGTGCAGGGCTTCTGCAGGGTTTTGACAACGTACAAGCACATTAACAGTGTTTGAATTAGATTTTTGAACTCAACCCTACAATCAACACCTAATCAAAAAATCGAATTCATACACTACACCCCGAGTGACCAAGTGGAAAATGTAATGGCACGTTTGCCTCCCCACGTGCCGCTCTGCTGCCGCTGGTCAAGCCCTCGCCCCCCAGGGAAGGACGGGCCCACCACCCCGCCTTAAAATTCTTGCTGCCCCGCCCCTTAAAATTCTAGGAACCTTATCAGCAATAGAAAGGCATTTTCCACTGTTGTTTTTGGCAAATTAACAATGAAATTTTATGTATTATACCACAAACTAACTGCCCAAAATCTTACATGCAGGTGACACAAACAGGCACAGCCCTGGACTGAGAGACGATGGCACACTGGGATGCTTGATGACTCAAGACAACCCACCTTTCAGATAGGAAAACACACCTTGTGAGGTTGTGAAGATGGACGACCCGTTGCGGGACACAGCTATTCCAGTGACTGCCCTGTCGGAAAACAAAGTGTCGTGAATTACCATCAACCATGTGCTCGGATACCGGCGTCCTACAAAAGGCCCTGATTTGAGTCCGAATTCCTGTGACTTTTCTTCACAGCATGTCTGCTGGACCCATCCCACCTTCCACAAGGCATTAGCCAGTCATGGCTCAGCAATTCCTAATTCTGTTCTGGCAACGCCTATGGCTGGAAAACACCCCCACTCATAGCTCCCAGGCCGCCCTGCGCGAAGGCTGCCCCACGTCTGCCCACTAGACAACCACTGACGCTCGCTGACCACCACGGAAACGCTGCCGTGCGGGCACTTCACTTGCTTGGTCACTTAGCATCTGTCCCATGCTGCTGCTGTTGTCTGGTCCTGAGAAGGGCTGGGACCCGGGACCCTCTGCTGCAATGCCCGCACCTGGACAAATGTCTCCTCCAACAACAAAATGCAAAGAAACTATAAAGGACTGAAAATAACTGTGTGCCTGGGCAGCTGGGGCAAATTATGGACAAGAAGACAGAAAATGTTTTTTTTTTAATGTGATGCTAGTTCTGAAGAGCTGGGAGCAAAAGCAGGGGACTGCGCATGTGCCCTGCACACAGCACCCAAGGGGTGGACCAACCACATGTGCCACCCCTCTGGCCCGACCCTGGACCCACCCCTACCCTCACCCCACTTAAGGAACCAGCGCGCCCCTCCTCATGGAGCGAGCAAGGGAACGTGCTGTTTGTTCCTGCTCCCTCTGCTGCAGCCGGGGCCCCAATAAAGCCTCGCTATAATTTCCTGTCTGGCCTCTGATCAATGTCTACAGATCAAGGGGGTCAAGAAGCCAGGTCAGTGTCAGTGCCGGCAGGTCCTCTTCAAGATTCCCTCATGTCTTCATCGCCTCAGGTGTCGAGGCCCCTTTCTACCTGCTGTTTAGAGAGGGTGGTGAGGGACAGCCAGTGTTACAAGGAATAAGGGGAACCACAGGTTTCTTTGCAGGAGGCCATGCTCTGATTGGGGGCTGTGGGTCGGACGGGGACAGGCCTGTTCTGTTCCACCCATAACCAGGTGTACATGGCATCAAACGTCAGACAGGGCATTGGGGGCCCGGGAGCAGGACGTGGGGCCTCCTCCCAGCCTGAGTTTTCTTCTCTGGAGCAGGACAGGTCAGCGAGGTCAGTGCTTCCCAACCTTCCCACCGAGTCCATCACCACCCCTGCAGACAGGGGCCTCGGATGCTCAGGACTCCTCTGGGGCCAAGGCAAGCCTGATTTGAGGGAGGGCATTTTAAAAAAATTCTTATGAACTTTGCAACGCTCTCTCTCTCCATGAATGCACACACGTTTTTCATTTTTTAAAAAATGACACATTTTCCCAGATGATAACAGTAAATGTGACACATGGGGATGATATATCCTGTTTCTCAAGAACTTTACACCATCGGACTCGAGGGCCGGGAGCCTGTCTGAGGAGCGCCCAGCCACCTGCCAGCAGTAGATCCGCCTGTGCTCTAGAACGATCGATGGCCGAAACGACACACACCCACCTTCTGTGCCACACTGACCCTGGGTGGCTGGTCCCTGTGGGTGGTGTAGGGGGATAAAAACCAAGCAAGACAGCTTTGAATGACGACGGCCCCCCGTGACTCAGCTTAACCCGGCTTCACCCCAGGCCGAGACCCCACCGTGTGCCCGGCCAGTGCAGAGACGCTCTTACTCCTTGTGGATTCTGTGTTGCTCCTGGGGCTCTAGCCGGGCGATGTTACTCCAGGCCAGGGTTCTGCTCTCTTCTGTCAGGTCTTCAAAAGACTCTTCGCCTGGAGAGACTACATTAAATTGCAACTCAGTCAGTCAACTAAGCTGCTAACCAGCACTGGAGACAAGCGTCAGAGTCTTAAGGATTTCTATTAAAATCAAATAACTAAGAGAGCAAAACACCCACTGAAAAAGAACTGCTTTGAAATGCACTTGTTAGATAGCTCCATGTTAGTCAAGGGGAAAAGAATAAGGTGTATAATCTAAATAAAACATCATTTGAAGATTACGAAGTGTCTTTGACTACTAAAGTCTTTGTGCACTTTTAGTAACGTCTGCAGAGTTTTCACTCAACCCTGAAGCTGGGAACTTCAGGAAACATGACAATGAATAACCATTTCCTTGTCAGCAATCTTCTCAAAAACCTGCCAGTTCCCTAACAACACTGCAGAGTTTTGGTTTTACTTTTGAGCAGGGGAAAAAAGAGATGAAACCAGCTACTATCACTCTCCTGGGCTGGACTAGCTAAGCTGTCCCTTTGCTTGTTTTGAGAAGGGCTGGAACAATTTCACTTTTGAGAAAATCCCCGTGGATGGGTCTGGTGATTCAGCTGAGCATGGGTTCAAGGGCATCACGAGATAATCCCATGGTCTTCATGACAACCCGTGGAGCTTTCTCTCTCAGGTCACAAGACTGCGGGCAGCTGGACCACCGAGCTGAGCAGGTCCCAAGGGTATGGCCTGAGGAGCCTGGACGTGCTAGACTGTAGAAATGTGCCAGGCTGTACCAGTATGTGGAAATGGGAGATGACAAGCAGTCCAACCACTCCGCTTCCAAGGTCCAGGCAGGGTCGGATTCCTGGGAACCTGGGGGTCTGAGGCTGCTTTATGTGAAATGTACAACATGGATAACTGGATGAAGGAACTCATTCTTTCTTCCCTTTCTAAATACCAGCCGTGAGAACAGGGTCAAGTTCATTTTACAACCTGGCACAGATGCTCTGTAAATGTCTGTCAAATAACTGAATAAAAAACCAAGTCAAATAAACAGAGCACCCTGCACTGAAGATCTGTACGTGGGGGTGGAAAAACAGGATGTTGGAAGTCATTCCTGGGACAGGGCTATGTGACACTGTTAACAGCAGCCACAGCCAGGACAGATCAACATGAAAACACGAATGGCTAGAAATCAGAGACCAACTTGGAAAATTACAGAAAAGAAAGAACATAACAGCAACAAATGCTCCCGGGTTGCATTAAATGACCAGAAACTACACGTGAGTTAATTTCCTTTACACAGTTAAACAAAACAACACAAAGAGGTCTGTTTGTAGGAGCAACTCAATGAGACAGTAAAATAGAATCATCTCTAAGCTGTTCAGGGTTCATAACTCGTCTCTTCTCTAGAACCTTCACAAAACGGCTTAATCAAGAAAAATAGAAGGTGCTCATGTTGATTTATTCTCTTTACAAGATTTACCTGGAGAATCTGCCGTGGAGGCATTGTAACTGGAGGGCTGGGACAAGCTTTTAAACTTTGGGGTGATCCTTCGAGGATGGGGTGTCACAAAGAGCTGTCGGGGTGTCTGTCCAAACTCTAAGATCTGGGTGAGCATGGCGACCTTCTCGTCAGGATCCTCGATGCTTTAGGACAGAACACAAGCCCTGTGGTGACCACTGGGGCCAAGTGCCCTGCGTGCATGCATTTCAAATAATTCAGATCAACAGGAGAGAGATTAACCCTCAAAGAGTAACAGCAACTATGTGCTAGAACTGTCTAGACTATATTGTTTATTTGTTGCTTCGTTGCTAAGTCGTGTCTGACTCTCTGTGACCCCATGGGCTGTAGCCCACCAGGATCTTCTGTCCATGGAATTCTCCAGGCAAGAATACTGGAGTGGGTAGCCATCCCCTCCCTCCAGGGGATTTTCCCAACCCAGAGACGGAACCTGCATCTCCTGCACTGGCAGGCGGGTTCTTTACCACTGAGTCACCAGGGAAAGCCCCCAGACCATATTACATGTCTTTAATTTCTGAGGCTCAGTATTCTATATAATGGTAAAAGCAGGCTATATAATTCACTGTAACATTCCCATGCCTTTATATCCTCAGATAACTGCATTCATCATTTAGACACAGAGCTCATTTGTGGCTCAAGTAGAAAATTCTGTAAGTGAAGTCGCTCAGTTGTGTCCGACTTTTTGTGACCCCTGGACTGTAGCCTACCAGGCTCCTCCATCCTTGGAATTTTCCAGGCAAGAGTACTAGAGTGAGCTGCCATTTCCTTCTCCAGAGGATCTTCCCAACCCAGGGATTGAACTGGGGTCTCCCGCATTGCAGGCAGACGCTTTACTTTCTGAGCCACCAGGGAAGCCCAAGAAAATTCCTTACAGACACGTAAATACCTGTTAAAGTCCACACCTCCTTCATAGGTCAGCGGATGAAACACTGGAAAAAGAGACACAAAAACACTATTGAAAGCTGTGCTGTTTTCTTCCAATTCACAATGCTCAGAATGTTTAAAACAACAAATTTTAACTTGTATTCAAAGAAACTGATTTTCACTTTGCAAAATAGCCTCATACTACCCAGCCTGGGCCAACATCAATGAGGACTGTTGGTTTTCTGAGCTGCAGTCTAACTGGCAGTGAGACACTCTGTTATCTGGGTGTGTGTCTCGGTCGGCGCCTTCTCCTGGGGTGAGCACAGAGCACAGTGTGTGGAGGACAAGCGAGGGGTCAGACCACCTCCCACCACCGGTGCCGAGGAGCCTGGAGGAGACGAGAGCTGACCGTGAAGAGGAGGGCTGCAGCCGGCTCCCGTCTGCTCAGTAACAGAGACGCCCCAGGGCCCTTGTAGGAGCTGTTCAATCCTTTGGATCACAGAGAAGTGGGTGTTTTTAGACAAAAGCACTTCTTCCTCTTTCAGAATCGAGTCCAGGCTCTCTGAGCCAGGAGACCCCATATGCTGAGACCAGATGCTTTGGCCAAGGAAACAAGCTGGGCTGTGCTGAGCTCGTTGTGGGGGGTTTGCTTTTGCTTCCGTCAAATGCCGAATGGAGTTTCCATGGCTGCTACCCACCATTATGGGCTCCCACGGCATCCCGGCCCTGCTGCTTGTAGCCAAACACCAGGTCGATCCACTCGTGCAGGTGCTCGGACACGTGCTCGCTCTCCAGCGCGGCTCTGCTCTTCCGGAGAAAGTCCTCGGGACCTAGGAGGGAGCCCCTGTCAGGACACCCGGGGGTGCCACCTGACTTCCTCCCATGCTTTTGTTTTTTTCCTTTTGGCCAGGCTGCAAGGCTTGCGGGATCTAGTTCCCCAGCCAGGAACTGAACCCCGACCCCCTGCTTTGGGAGTGTGCAGTCTTAACCACTGGACCACAGGGACACCGCTCCCATTCCTTCTGTCTGTCTGTGTGTCGACACTGGGGCTTCCCAGGCGCACTGGCAGTAATGAACCCGCCTGCCAATGCAGGAGACGCAGGTTCAATCCCTGGGTCCGAAAGATCCCCTGGAGGAGGAAATGGCAACCCACTCCAGTATTCTTGTCTGGAGAATTCCATGGACAGAGGNTCCCAGGCGCACTGGCAGTAATGAACCCGCCTGCCAATGCAGGAGACGCAGGTTCAATCCCTGGGTCCGAAAGATCCCCTGGAGGAGGAAATGGCAACCCACTCCAGTATTCTTGTCTGGAGAATTCCATGGACAGAGGAGCCTGGCGGACTACAGTCCATGGTGTCACAAGCTAAGCAACTAAGCACACACGCAGGCATGCAGGCAGGGCTTCTGGGACAGGCTAGAAGGACATGTTCCTTAATGAGGCTCACCCACCCCCCTCCATCATATAAAATATAAATCTGAGGTGGAGGGAGAGGCAAAAATCATTTTTACGTTTAGCTTTCTCAAGTACGTAATAATGTTTTTACATCGCAGTCTCACAGAATACTTAGAATTTGGAGTAAGATTTTTACCATCTCCTCTAGACAGAGAATTCTACTGTTGTTTTAAAAAAATCTAAGCAACTAAATAACAATACTGAAACTGCACGAGTAAGTGGAGGGTTTCCAAGATTCAACACTTCCCAGGTGGTACTCACTCCGTGCCCAAGGGGGGAGCTCTACGTCGTTAACCAGCTGCCCTCCTTGTCTCTTCCCCAAATCCAACTTCAGACTGTTGACTAAAAAGCTGACATCATCACCATAGAATTCCGGGATCAGCTGAAAGTTTTGTGGAAGAAAGAAAAGAACAGCAGGAAACATTTTTAAAGCAGTCAGAAGCCACAAGCCCAGTGAATCATTAGCTTGGTAACTGCTTACCTCTTTAAAATCGGTTGCACCATCCAAACAGTTTTTCCAAGTTTCTGCAATACTAAATATGAAAAAAAAAATTCAACTGATTTTAAATCAAGGGTATGAAATAGCAACAGCAGCACTTCTAGGTGCCAGGGCGCTATTCTAGACTTTACCTAAGTCAGATCATTTCTCTTATTAATTCATAATTTACAACATTCACATGAGTCCCCCCCTCCCCTTTTAAGACAAGAAAACTCTAGGTCTACACAGAGTGTGAGGACAGGAACAGGACGTGGACCTGGGGTGGGGATGTCTGCAAGTCTAAGACAGGAGCCTCCCCCACACATGGCCTCATTGAAGAGCCACTCGGGGCAGGTGCTTAAACATGAAAAATGAGCACACAAAAAATGAGCTTTTAATAGCTCATTTAAAAAAGAGATCATAAATAGACATGTGCAGAACTTAGAAAAAGACTGGAAAAGACACAGACCAAAAGATGAACTATGAGTTCTATCTCAGTGTGGTCGGATGCCAAGTGAAGTTATTTTCTTCTTTATACTATCTGCTTTTCAGGGTAAGAAAATATTACTTTTGTAACTAAAAAATATTTAGACACTCACAGGGAATTGAATTCATAGCAGGCTTATTTAGAATAATGAAATGTTGGCAACAGCCTAAATGTCCAACAAAGAAACAGTTAAATTATGTCATACATTAGGAAGAGATACAGTCATTTAAAAAGAAAACAATCACTGTTTTGCAGAACATCTAATATGGGGAAAATTTTAAGATTTAATACAAGGCTGCAAAGGGCAGGACAAAACACTATTTAAGATATGTTCTCACATTTACACACACACACTCACACACAACTACACAAAGCCTAAGAGGTGCAGATACATTAGTGTGTGTATGTCAGTCGCTCAGTTGTGTTCCACTCTTTGTGATCCCTTGGACTGTAACTTACCAGGTTCCTCTGTCCACTGAATTCTCCAGGCAAGAATACTGGAGTGGGTTGTCATTTCCTTCTCCAGGGATCTTCCCAAGCCACAGATCAAACCCAAGTCTCCCACGCTGTGGACAGATTCTTTACCATCTGAGCTACCTGGTAACTCCAACCATTTGTGTATATATAGAAAACTAAAATATTTTACATACTGGATAAAAGTTAATGGAATAAACAGAAGTGTTTTTAAACTTACACTATATATGTTTTCTTACATGTCCTTCCATTCTTGTTTATGTCTAGTTTTTCCAGATAAACATATTGTGCATGTATAAATGAGAAAGTTTAAAACGTAGAAAGTGAGGCACAGATGTCTACCTGTTGAACATTCTGTCTGCGTTGTCGAACCTTCCATTCTGCAGGCACAGCATGTACTCCGGCGCTGGAGGGGGAGAAACCAGAGTTATTAAGCTCACGGAACCACTGCAGAGCCCACGTGCACATGCGTGTCCCCAGGAGTGATGATGACGAAGCTCACCGATCCTGACCAGGTAGAAGAGCACGTAGCCGGGGGAGGAGTAGTGGCTGCCGTACATGAACCTGGGCTCCGGCATCTCCCGGTAGCGGGTCTGCAGCATGGGGAGAGCAGGCCTGTGAGGGCCGGCTGGAAGACTGACTGCTCCGGGAGCAAAGCCTAAGGAAGCCATGACCCGATCACGTCCCAGCCCCTAGCTTCTCTCTTAAACAGGAAAAGGAGCAGATAAAAAGAGGGGGGAAAGGGAAGAAACAGCATTCTTGGAACAAGCATCTTGGTTTTCTTGGCTCAGTGGAACAATGTCTGCTGGGGTGGGACTGAGAGGAAGAAATTTTACCTATCTTTCGTGCTATTCGCCAAAGGGTAACTTCGTCGTGAAAATAAATTGGCAAACCTGGGATGAGCTCAGCTCCTACCCACTGAACTGCAAGCAAATGCTAAGCAGCTAAATTCCTGGGGAAAGGAAGGCAGAAGGCAGAGTGGGGGTAAAGAATATGCTCAGAACCTTTGCTCTCTTCGGATACACCTCCACCAAGTTTTGGGGAAACGAGTGTCAGGAGCCATAAAAACACAGGCCACGGCTCCTGGGTTGCCTAGAAACCAGGAATCCCCGGGTCCACATACCAGCAGCCTCTCCAGACGCTCCTGGTTGAGGGCTCCTACTGGCTTACTGAGATCCCGGAAGGTCTCTGGATTTGACAGATCTGCAAAGAAACAGATTGTCAAAAATTAATTAAAATGAAGGATGCAACTAGAGATGATCACACTAAATGGAGTAAGTCAGGGGGAAAAAAGACAAATACCATCTATCACATCACTCATATGCGGGACGAACACCATCTATCATATCAGTCATATGCGGGACAAATACTGTCTATCATATCAGTCATATGCAGGATGAATACCATCTATCCTATCACTCATTATGTGGAATCTAAACTATGGCACAAATGAGCCCATCTACAAAATAGAAACGGACTCGTGGGCACAGAGAACAGGCTCATGGTTGCCAAGGGGATGGCGGAGGCGAGAGGGATGAGCGGCTGTTGGGGGTCAGCAGATGCCAACTGTTACGTTTAGAACGGAAAAACAAGGTCCTACTGTATAATGCCAGGAACTATATTCAAAATCCTGTGATAAACCATAATGGAAAAGAATATAAAAAAATACTGTCTATATGTGTAAACTGAGTCACTTTTCTGTACAGCAGAGATTGGCACAGCACTGTGAACCAATGATAATTCAAGAAAAGAAAAAAGAAAGCCGGCAAGCTTATACGTAATAATATTACCCCCTGAACTGATTCACATGCACACGTTTATTTCCAATAATAAACAGCTTTCTAAAAGTTAGGACAGATCCATCAGAATTACAGTATTTCTGGTGGTTATTTATATAGCTATAAAGGTTAGAACTTTTGAGTGTTTAGTTAGCTATAGCCACTCAAGAATAAAATCTAATTTGAAAATGTTTAGGATACTGATTTTAAGAAAAAGACCTACTGATTAAGAAAAATTCCAAGTAAAATGACAACAAAAATTAAACAAATTTCAAAACTCATTATTCTATCAAAATTTACTTTTTAGGTTTGAGTTACTGTGAATATTATCCGATGATAATAGCATAATTGGAGAACTGGGGACCTGAAAATGATCAGACAAATAATATTCCTGGAAAATCTGTCACCTCTTTCAAGTAAAAGGGAGCAATCAGTGAACTGTCAAAAGTAATTTAATCTTCACAATATCTAATTTTAAGCCATTATAAAATTACAATGCAATCACAATAATTTTGGTAAAATAATTTGAGCGAAAGAAATATGCTCTCTCAGTAATGTGGTTATTGATGATTCTCATTTCCTTGAGTATTTCAGTACTTTCTANATATCTAATTTTAAGCCATTATAAAATTACAATGCAATCACAATAATTTTGGTAAAATAATTTGAGCGAAAGAAATATGCTCTCTCAGTAATGTGGTTATTGATGATTCTCATTTCCTTGAGTATTTCAGTACTTTCTAAGTGCTCTACATGAGTTTGAGTAAACTCTGGGAATTGGTGATGGACAGGGAGGCCTGGAGTGCGGCACTCCATGGGGTCACAAAGAGTCGGACATGACTGAGCAACTGAACTGAACTAAGTGCTCTATAATTAATGGTTATTACTTTTGATAATCACATTTTTGAATATGAATTGACAGTTAATATGATAACCTGAGATGCGATTTTCCAAGTGAACTCTTCAGCATTTGAAAACAATACTTGTTGGTAATTAGGGTAAGACTGGCTAAAGATCACATGCATGTTTTCTGGGTATGGCTTTCAAGACATATGTGAGTAGTTTCTTTAGGATTAAAAAAATTCAGTGACAGCAGAGAGAACACACGTAATTCACGTGACACGTGTTATCCAGCATCATGGCGCAGAAATTGGCACCTAGAGTCACCAGAGGGAACGGGTTTTATTCTGCTCACGAATCACAACATGGTCCTAGAAGGGAGCGAGCTCTTTGCTCTGAAAGCCCGGCCCACGCACGCACCCAGCTCGGAGCTGCTGTAGTCGCCGATGACCCAGGGGAACACGGGGTACTGTGAGAGGTCGCTGCAACTGCGGTCGGCCAGCGAGTTGAGGTGCAGCAGGTACTGATAGTTGGACAGGAGGCCGCGCTGCCACTGCAGCGTGTAGCCCTCGGCCGTGCGCTCCGGCACGTGGTGCTCTGCGGGGACAGGGGGACAGGCCCGGGTCACACCACGCTCAGCGCACGCGGCCCACGGCCACTCAGCAAGTGACGGTCCTACAGGGGCTTGTAGTGTAGACCCTTCAGCCCACTGTTGAAAAGCACATTTCAAAAACAAGAAAAATAGGCTAATCTGTTTTCACAAAAGAGTTGTCTGGTCAAGGATGAGCATCTCTAAGATCCAGGAGGGAAAATTATCAAATATGTGATATGAAACAACATTATCTATGAGATATATGAAAGAAAACATACTGTATCTATTAAATACATAAAACATCATATCTGTGAGAGATATGACATAGACATATCACATCTATAAAATGTAGGATATAAAACATCATATCTGTTAAATAGATATGACATAAAACAAACATGAAAATATAAAGCAAATACATCAATATTACATGGCAATATATAACGTTTACTATATTTATCTGTAGTCTACAATATGTATTTACTAATAAAGAATCGTTCCCAATGTGCTTGAATTTCAGTGCCTTTAAGAAGCCATTACCATTTGAAAAAGCTCATTTCCTCCATTTCCTACGAAATCAAAACAAAACCATCTTCTCTTTCTCTTTTAGATCTGGAAGACAGGCACACGGCTGGTTTGTCAATGACTATGTATTATTTATGTAAGTGAGGAATACAGAAAAGAACAGAAACTGCTGAAGGAGAAATCAGGCGTCTGTCAGGAGGATGTGATTTCTCAACTAGCAGGCCCAGAGAGACCACCTGGAAATAACCTCAGAAAAGAAAGAAAACACAGATTGCGTGACACCAGTGAAAACCTTCCTGCATAATGAGTCCACTTTTCTATTATGTTTAGAAAATTCTGCTTTCAATTTTTTATTGGCAGCATAAAACAACTTTCCTCATTTGCTGGTTCAATATTTATTCTTAAGTACTTTGCCAAGTTTCTTCTCTAACTGGCTACCAGGAAAGGGCTTAAAAAAAATATATCAGAACACTTATCATCTGATTTTCCATTCTTAGAACATCACAGAGGAAGTCTGAACAATCTCAGGAATAAACTCAGAAAGGACACTTCACAGAAGCGACCTTCTAGATCATGGTGGGATTAAGATTTTAGGACTCACTATGAGAGTTTTTTGTTGCAATCTTGTTACAGTTAGAAAAATTAAATGAAAAAATTAAATTGGGAAGCAGGAGATCATAGTAAACCTGTAGCAAAGCTATAGTTATGGACTGAGTTAAACTGAATAGCTTAATGTGAGAATAAACAAATATGAACTTTAGTAAAGTTCACTTATAAACTTTAAAATATAAAGTTCTTCACGTGAAAACAAACTATTCCTCCTTGAGAGAAAATTTCTTTTCTAAGGGAATTAACTCACTACTTCATAAATGGGTTCACTGCACACTGGAACAGCAAACAAAAGTGAGACGGTATTAAAACAATTCCAACATGTACTTAAACTCATCCCATTCTAGTCATCTGACAACTCTGAAAACAAGAATAACTTAATTCAACCATACAACTTAATATGTTTGTGCTCAAAAAGGAAAATACAGGTGTCCTCTCTGACAAAAGTGGGAAAATTCACATTTCCCGTGGAAGGCTGAGGAAGTAGTAGTTAGAAGCAAACTGCGCTCCACGGCCCCATAAGAGCATAGAAGGTTCACGCGTCCCTTTTGTGCCGTCTCCCAGGTTTGCGATTAGGACCACAAATTAATGATCACAAACACATGACTGCATACCCAGTGTCTCACATGAGGAAGCCCAGTCCTGGCATACATAAACTAACATAAGAGAGGACTGGACATAAAAAATGACCACGTGTGTTCTTTATACCCCATTCAACTGGGGTGTCGTGAAGATACAGAAAAACATATAGATACATTCACCAAGAGTTTTTAAAATACAGAATTTGAGTGAACTACTACCAAATTTCATTTATATTCCCCTTTGTTTCTAAAATGCCACTCTGCTAATGATGGTTCCTGATGAGAGCAGATAAAGGGGACCCTGGAGAGGTGACAGTGGACACGGCAACTGTTCCACCTCCATGTGAGCAGATACAGGACGGGTGAGCACCAAACCTAGATATGTAGCGATGTAAAAATAGAGGTCGTCTCGGTCCTGACGCTCATAGAACTTCAGGTAGATGTCGGAACACAGGTCATCTTCTGTGCAAAACACTTCCAAGCCCTACAGATCCAGGGAGGATAGAACAAATGGCACCTCAATGTGAGTGACTCAAGTACAAAAGCCTTTCAAGTCAATACTTGCATTTTTTTATTTGTAGGTCTTGTATGCATATTCCCCAGCTATTCATTTAATTTATAAACATGAGAACAAGACATGTATTTCAGCTAAACTTTATAAAATCCGTTTTAGTGCTGAGTATTTTTATTGGTAATCACATTTGTGAATTTGTGCTGAATAAAAATTGGGAATTTGTGTCTTCACATATGTTTTTCAAGCAATGTTTAGCTTTCCTTTATAAATTCAATCATAATGCTGATTTTTATATTTTGGAACTCTCATGCATACTATTTATACTTTTAAGTACATTTGTATGTGCCTCTAAATATATGTAGCATGCTGTCTCTTATACACATCTACCAATGATAATTCAAGAAAAGAAAAAAGAAAGCCGGCAAGCTTATACGTAATAATATTACCCCCTGAACTGATTCACATGCACACGTTTATTTCCAATAATAAACAGCTTTCTAAAAGTTAGGACAGATCCATCAGAATTACAGTATTTCTGGTGGTTATTTATATAGCTATAAAGGTTAGAACTTTTGAGTGTTTAGTTAGCTATAGCCACTCAAGAATAAAATCTAATTTGAAAATGTTTAGGATACTGATTTTAAGAAAAAGACCTACTGATTAAGAAAAATTCCAAGTAAAATGACANCTGCCCAGTACACACAAAGTATTCAATCAATGCCAATTTCTTCTCTCTTTATGACTATATTTCTGTATTTTTGACAGTATCTGTGTCCCTAATCCTCTACTGGTACTGAAAATGGAGAATCACCTTCTACGTAAGAGAGGCAGGAAAACAGTTAAATTTCATAAAGATAAAACACCAAAATAAGCTGCTTCAACATCCACAATGCTTTTGTAATGCCACCAACTCACTGGTTAATCTTCAAAGGAGAACAAATACATTGATACTGACATCAAATGACAAGCCCTTGGAGTCACACCCTTTGTGGGGACTAGTTTCTAGATTATAAGTGTGTGACTCACAGAGGGTGGACTTGGGCTTATCCCTGAGATCAGAGGCATGGCAGGCAGGACAGTCCTGGTGGCTGAAATGGTTACCTTATCAGTTTCTCCCTCTCCCCAGGCCTGGAGGCAGAAGTAATCTAAGTCCACAGTGACTATGCTACAGTTCCACTGAGGGCTGGCTCTGTAAGAGCTTCTAAGCTCTGCCTGGAGACCTTGCTGGGCTGTAACAGGGTGGCGGCAAGGAGCCCTGGGCCAGTTCTGCATGCACAAACCCAGAGCCCTGAGAGGGAGAAACCGAGGGTGTTCAAGCCCTCTCGCTCTGGGAGCCAAGAACACGTTCCCCACAGCCCTCCCACCTACCGAAAGAGCTGCTCCTTTAAAAACTGCCAGCTCACCCAGAAGAAGGAGCCAGGGGACTCAGAGCCCATCTGCTTACAACACAACATGCCGGCACCTTCCAGAGTGGCCCCGGGTGCTTTAAGTCAATGAACCACTGACCAACCCGAAGACGAGACGCCCGTCCTCCAGGGGAACTCACCAGAGGCATGAGGCCATGTCTCCTCTTGTAAATGCGGCGGATATCCTTGAGCATTATCTGGACCACGGGTTTCTTTAAAAGTAGAGAGAGACAGGATGAGCTGGTTGGATGGCATCACCAACTCAATGGACCTGAGTCTGAGCAAACTCTGGGACATGGTGAAGGACAGGGAAGCCTGGAGTGCTGCAGCCCATGGGGGCGCAAACAAACAGCGAAACAAGAAAAGAGAGATCTCAACTGCAACATTCTGAGGCAACTAGAAGCTGCCCTTCGGTATCAGAAAGGGAAAGATGAGCCCATCTTAACTTCCCAACAGGTCACAAGTGAACAGCTAGAAAGGGCTCTTAAGACAGGGCACACCCCACCCTAGGTGCCAGCCTGCCCTTTCCACTAGCTCTGTGACCCTGGACATGTCCCCCCTACTCACTCCGCTTTGGTACTCAACTTCTCAGAATGATAGTGCACCCATCTTTAAGATTTTTTTTTTTTGATGTGGGCCATTTTTAAAGTCTTTATTGAATCTGCTACGATACTGCAGAAGCAGTTTTATATTTCAGTTTTTTGGCCGTGAGGCATATGCGATCTTACAGTTCCTCGACCAGAGAGTGAACCCATACTCCCTGCATTGGAAGCTGAAGTCTCAAGCACTGGACCACCAAGGGATCCCTAGGCATCTACCTTTCAGGTTTTTGGAAAGTTGTTGAGTAACAAAGAGCATTAAAGGATTGGTGTATACAACCTCACAGGAATTTTGCTTTTTATAGACCTATAGTTTGCTCAGAAACTAATATGCATCTTTTTTAGAGTCCTTTTATCTCCTTAAACTACAGTGTTGTTCAGGCGTTAAGCCATGTCCGACTCTTTGCAACCCTATGGACTGTAGCCTGCCAAGCATCTATGTCCATGGGATTTCCCAGGCAAGAACACCGGAGGGGGTTGCCATTTCTTCCTTCAGGGGCTCCGTCTGACCCAGGGATCGAACCCACATCTCCTGCACTAGCAGGGCGGGTTGTTTACAACTGAGCCCCCAGGAAAGCCCAAACCTCAGTGTAATGAAGCTCATAAACTATAGTATAAACTAGGGCCTCTAAACTTTACGAGGAGAGAAATTTTCTTGCTTCTCTGGAGCCTTGAAATGCTAGTAAGAGAGGAACAAGGTTACAAAGGGCTACAGGTCCACCCTCCTCCCCACATGAGAGGGAGGAGGTGCCCACAGAGGCAGGGTATGCAGTGGTAGAAGCTGCAAGACCAGCCAAGGCCCCCAGCCCAGACACCTGGGACCCTGAAGCTATGGCACATACTCAGACATTTTTGCAGATGTACTGACTCAAGCCACAGCAACTGTGGTGGCCCATACAATTTATCACACCACACGGAAGGCCAGCAGTGACATGTACTGGGTCCACTGGAGGGCGCGGTGGGTGTGCTGCACCACCTGGTGGACAGATTCATTATAGCATCACGTAGAAAAGGGCTTCCCTGGGGGCTCAGATGGTAAAGGATCTGCCTGCAATGTGCGAGACCTGGGTTCAATCCCTGGGTTGAGAAGATCCCCTGGAGGAGGGCATGGCAACCCACTCCAGTATTCTTGCCTGGAGAATCCTCATGGTGGGCTACAGTCCATGGGGTTGGAAAGAGTCGGACGTGACTAAGCACAGCACAGAAAAGGATCTGTGTTTCAGTGACACTGGGTGTGGTGTGTATGTGTGTGTGTGGTGTGCTCAGTTGCGTGTGTGTGTGTGTGGCGTGCTCAGTTTCAGTGACATTGGGTGTGGGGTGTGTGTGAGTGTGTGTGTATGGCGTGCTCAGTTTCAGTGACGCTGGGTGTGGGGTGTGTGTGAGTGTGTGTGTGTGGCGTGCTCAGTTTCACTGACACTGGGTGTGGGGTGTGTGTGAGTGAGTATGTATGTGTGGCGTGCTCAGTTGCATCTGACTCTTTGCGACCCCATGGACTGTAGCCACCAGGCTCCTCTGTCCATGGGAATTCTCCAGGCAAGAATACTGGAGTGGGTTGCCATTTCCTTCTCCAGGGGATCTTCCCGACTCAGGATGGAACCCGTGTCTATCACATCTCGCGCATTAGCAGGTGGATTCTTTACCTCTAGCAACACCAGGGAAGCACATACAATGACTGACCAACTGGGAGAACTTCCATGGCAGAAAGCACTCCTGTTCTTAAAGCTGCCGGCCAAAGGACCAGCCACACGAGCAGAGCATTGGGATTTCTGCTTTTTTCACTGAACTGCTCTGAAAAGAAGCCAGATCTAGATAAAGCCTCTAATCTTAACAAGTCTTAGTGTATAATCTGAGTCTCTACTGTCTGGCCAAAGGAGTCTGAAGGCATCGTGGAAGAGAAGCCTGCTTCCAGAAGCACTCCTGCAACTGCCCAGGGACAGCATCTCAACACGCACCTCTGCGCCGGGCTGGAGAGGACCACTTTCTACCACTTCTCTGAGCAAGACTCAGGCCTACTGATTGTTTATAATTAAGGAATAACGAGAAATACGGCTTAGGTGTACAGATAAGCAGGTTCACAGGCTGCTGCTGCTGCTGCTGCTGCTAAGTCGCTTCAGTCGTGTCCGACTCTGTGCGACCCCATAGACAGCAGCCCACCAGGCTCCCCCGTCCCTGGGATTCTCCAGGCAAGAACACTGGAGTGGGTTGCCATTTCCTTCTCCAATGCATGAAAGTGAAAAGTGAAAGTGAAATCGCTCAGTCATGTCTGACTCAGCGACCCCATGGACTGCAGCCTACCAGGCTCCTCCATCCATGGGAGTTTCCAGGCAAGAGTACTGGAGTGGGATGCCATTGCCTTCTCCAGGTACACAGGAAACATCCATTTTCCTTAACCTTAGTAGATTTCACTGCTCGCTTGCAGAAGTGCTTCCAGGTAGAAAGGTATAAATCTCTAAGGACCCTTTACTAAAATCGGGAGAGGCGGTTTTTTTTCTGGCATCGCTGAGAGCAAGTGACCCCAAAGTCACAGAAAACAAGTTAGGGGAGCTCAAATGTCAAGGTCACACGGGGAGCCTGTTAAATACCAGATGCTGGATGAGCAGGGGGTGGCCACTCTAACTCTCAACAAAATGTGAGAACACAGAAAGGTCGAGTTCAGGGAATGAAAAGTTCACTGAAGACGAAAACTGCAATGCAAGGGAGCTCTCCCTGGCCCGCAGTCTGCTTACCGGGTACCCGTTGAGAGGCTGGAAATAGAGGGTGGTGTCAGTGACGCAGGCGTGGCCAGGGTTCGTCACCAGAGGTGTCACCATTTCTGCTTTGCATTCCATGTGCAGCTTTTCAGAAACACTTTGGAATCTGAAAATACGTTTTCCAGCAAAAGCAAGAAAAATCAGAAATCAATCTACTTTCTCGGCTTAACTTTATCTGAGGGAGCTCCAGGGTGACTCTGCAGAACAAGTATCTAAACACAACACTTAATATAAGACAAGCGGTGACGTAAGCTAGTCACCTAAATAAAACTGCCTTTTTTTTAATGGGTACAATGAGTACTTCATTTTGAAAAAGCAGATGAGGTTATGTATCACAGAAGATAAGACAGACAAGTAAAAAACTTGTCAAACAGGCACAAGAAGAAACAGACAACCTAAGTAGTCTTACGTCGTGTGAATAAACTGAATAAGAACACTTCAGGCCTGTATGGCTTTACCAATAAGTTCTACTAAAAATTTAAGGAAGAAATACAATCCTGCACACATTCTTCTGGCAAACAGAGACTAAAGGGGCATTTCTAAACTCATGTTATATGGTGAGTATAACCCTGATAGCAAAACCTCACAGATACACTAAGGTTTACAGAGCAATATCCATGAACAGAGATGTAAAATCCTTTATAGCCGCAACCACTGAAGCTCGGGTACCCTGCTAGAGCCAGTCCAGGCTTCCCAACAAGGGAAGCCACCGCAACGAGAAGCCGCGACTCCGCTCAGCACAACCAGAGACAGCCTGAGCACAGCAACAGAGATGGGGCACAGCCAGAAACGAAAAGGAATTTTAGAAAGTCCTTGATGAAATGCTAGCAAAGACAATCCAGCAATGTGTGAACAAAAAAAGCAGTGCGTCATAAGCAAGTTGGATTTACCCCACAAATACAAGGCTGTTTTAACAATGCAAAACCAATCAACACAATTCATACTACCAACAGAATGAAAGAAAAAAGATGATCTCCATAAACGCGCAAGAAGCACTTCACAAAACTCCGCATTCATTTTTGAGAATACTCTCCGCACACCACGAATAATAAGAAACCTCCTCATCCTGATTAAAGGACAGCTGTGAGAAACCTACAGCTGGCATGCTGACATCATTCTTTCGTGGTGAAACATTAAACCTCTTTCCTGTAATACCAAGAACAAGGCAAGAATGTCTGCTCTCACTGCATCTATTAATCAAACTGTGCAATGAGGCAAGAAGTAGAAATAAAAGCCTTAAGAATTTTTGTGAAATTGTCATTATTCACAGATTAAATAATAATGGACAGATAAAACACTATAGAATCTACAAAAAACCCGCCAAAAACAGATGGGCTTTACCAGCAAATTCTGTAACATTTTAAAAGGTAGTATAAGACACACATCTCACAAAAAGGTAGCAATAAAACAGAATATTACAAACTAATCTCATTTATATACATAAGCTTCTAGCCAAAGCCAACTAACGAGCAAATTTTGAATTTGGAAAAGCCACAGGACACAAGGTCATTATTTTAAAAAAAAAACAAACCTATTTTCTACATACCGTAAGAAATAATTGGAAAATAAAATTTTGATAGCATCAAAAAAATCTAGGATTATGCTCAAAAGACAGCAGCATAATATAAACATATTATATATAAACATATAACTTGTATATATGTAATACATGTTAAATATAAACATATAACAGTGCAGGGAACTGGATGAGGAGATAGAGCTCTTTGNAATTGGAAAATAAAATTTTGATAGCATCAAAAAAATCTAGGATTATGCTCAAAAGACAGCAGCATAATATAAACATATTATATATAAACATATAACTTGTATATATGTAATACATGTTAAATATAAACATATAACAGTGCAGGGAACTGGATGAGGAGATAGAGCTCTTTGTCCTGTCTTTACATCTTTCGACCTAAAAGTAATACCAAGTATTTTAACGAGGACATTTCGGGGTGTAAATGGGGACACCTGACTATGGAGCTATGAGCTGTGTGGCATGCAGACTGCTGCTGCATGAGTAGCGTAACAGTATGGAGGGCAGCAGAGATCTTCCTGTAACAGAAAAATGTTGACATAGTCACGGGTGAAGTGTGAGAGAGTCTTGCAGTGTCATTTCAAATTGCTCAGGAAACAGTTATACTTTAAATATATCATACGAACATATACATGCACATCAGCTATACATGTATGCCTCTTTATGTAACATATAGACACACGTGTGCTACTTATGTACACACACACAGCAAGCAACAGCATGAGCATGCAAGGACCAATGCAAATTAAGCAAAATGCTGACAAATTAATACCTCGTGACTCACACGGAATCTGTGTTCACNTGACTCCGCTCAGCACAACCAGAGACAGCCTGAGCACAGCAACAGAGATGGGGCACAGCCAGAAACGAAAAGGAATTTTAGAAAGTCCTTGATGAAATGCTAGCAAAGACAATCCAGCAATGTGTGAACAAAAAAAGCAGTGCGTCATAAGCAAGTTGGATTTACCCCACAAATACAAGGCTGTTTTAACAATGCAAAACCAATCAACACAATTCATACTACCAACAGAATGAAAGAAAAAAGATGATCTCCATAAACGCGCAAGAAGCACTTCACAAAAGTCCGCATTCATTTTTGAGAATACTCTCTGCACACCACGAATAATAAGAAACCTCCTCATCCTGATTAAAGGACAGCTGTGAGAAACCTACAGCTGGCATGCTGACATCATTCTTCCGTGGTGAAACATTAAACCTCTTTCCTGTAATACCAAGAACAAGGCAAGAATGTCTGCTCTCACTGCATCTATTAATCAAAGTGTGCAATGAGGCAAGAAGTAGAAATAAAAGCCTTAAGAATTTTTGTGAAATTGTCATTATTCACAGATTAAATAATAATGGACAGATAAAACACTATAGAATCTACAAAAAACCCGCCAAAAACAGATGGGCTTTACCAGCAAATTCTGTAACATTTTAAAAGGTAGTATAAGACACACATCTCACAAAAAGGTAGCAATAAAACAGAATATTACAAACTAATCTCATTTATATACATAAGCTTCTAGCCAAAGCCAACTAATGAGCAAATTTTGAATTTGGAAAAGCCACAGGACACAAGGTCATTATTTAAAAAAAAAAACAAACAAACCTATTTTCTACATACCGTAAGAAATAATTGGAAAATAAAATTTTGATAGCATCAAAAAAATCTAGGATTATGCTCAAAAGACAGCAGCATAATATAAACATATTATATATAAACATATAACTTGTATATATGTAATACATGTTAAATATAAACATATAACAGTGCAGGGAACTGGATGAGGAGATAGAGCTCTTTGTCCTGTCTTTACATCTTTCGACCTAAAAGTAATACCAAGTATTTTAACGAGGACATTTCGGGGTGTAAATGGGGACACCTGACTATGGAGCTATGAGCTGTGTGGCATGCAGACTGCTGCTGCATGAGTAGCGTAACAGTATGGAGGGCAGCAGAGATCTTCCTGTAACAGAAAAATGTTGACATAGTCACGGGTGAAGTGTGAGAGAGTCTTGCAGTGTCATTTCAAATTGCTCAGGAAACAGTTATACTTTAAATATATCATACGAACATATACATGCACATCAGCTATACATGTATGCCTCTTTATGTAACATATAGACACACGTGTGCTACTTATGTACACACACACAGCAAGCAACAGCATGAGCATGCAAGGACCAATGCAAATTAAGCAAAATGCTGACAAATTAATACCTCGTGACTCACACGGAATCTGTGTTCACTATTACCTTTTAAACTTGTGAGGATTTGAAATCTTTCAGAATGAACAGTAGGGAAAAATATGTTACTTCAATAAAAAAAAATACTTCCTTGGAAGTATGATGAAAACTTATTTAGCAAAAGTTTCTTTTCTTTCGTTTAGAGGAATTATATAATCGTGCAACATTTCAGTTTATGTTGTAAATATTTCTCCCCCAAATTCTTCAGCCTAACACTCTGGAGACTGGAAAAGTTAAAACTTTCATGGTGAACCATTTTTAAAATTAATGTCATGCTGAAGCCCAGGATTAAAGTCTAAATTGCTACTTAGAAAAATTATCCATTCTAAGTAGGTCAAAAGAAGCTAATTCTTATTATATAATTCTAATTCTTTTCCTTCCTAAAATGAATGCTATACTTGCCCCTCTGCAACACATTTAACTGGTACATCCTACAAATGCAAAAATGAAATTAATGCTATGTAGGTGAAACAGAGAAAGAACAAACATAACCACAGAAAAGACATTCTTGGCAAGATGACTTTACCAGCAAATTCTCTAACATTTTTAAACACAGTGTAAGGCTCACAAACCTCATAAAGGAGCACTAAAACAGAATATCACAAACTAATCTCATTTATACACATAAGCTTTCAGCCAAAGCCAACACGTAATAATCTATTCAACCAATATGTTCTACTTTGTCCTAAGCTGCAAGGATACAGCAAAACACAAAAATCTAAAGTAAAAATGATACCTCATGACTAGAGACTGCAATAATCCATACCTAAGATTTTATACACATTAGACAATCTATACATATATATTAGGTAAATGGAATTGAACAAGGTTTAGCAGGGTTGCTAAAAACAAAATGAATACACAAAAATATACTTCATTCTACTTGTCAACAATAAAGAGAAAATGACATATTTTAGGATACCATTTAAAACACCACTAAAATATGAAGTACTTGGAATAAATCTAGCACAAGAGAAAACAGACCTTTACAGAGAAAACTGTGAAAAAGACACTAAGGAAGACTTAAACAGAGTTTCACTGCAATCGGAGTCAAAATCCCAGTAGGCTTTTCTTCTATGGAACTTGACAAGCTGATTCTAACTTTANAGCACAAGAGAAAACAGACCTTTACAGAGAAAACTGTGAAAAAGACACTAAGGAAGACTTAAACAGAGTTTCACTGCAATCGGAGTCAAAATCCCAGTAGGCTTTTCTTCTATGGAACTTGACAAGCTGATTCTAACTTTACGCAGAATGTGTAAGACCAAAACACTGAAGACATAAATTAGAAAGGAACTGCCATGCCAAATAGTAAGACACAGTGATTAACACAGTGGTACTGCAGACAGAGACACAGACAAATAGCCCAAATCTACTTGACAGAAGGAAATCTACTTAAAATATGGGGAGAAAGAAATCAGAGAACTGGTTAATATGAAAGTATAGTTACTTGCAGAGAATATATTGGATGCTTAGAAAAGTGAATACTTTACCCTCTGGAGGAGTTTCAAACAGACAAGTGATAGAAACAAGTAAGTTCTTTAGAAAGAAAGTATTTTAAAAGCGCGCTCAGAAGAGTAGAGAAAAGGGGACTGCGGAAGGAAAGACTCGAGCGTGTAGGGGTGATGAGCTAAATGCTGTCACAGCAACCTGAGCAATGGGGACTGGTGGCCTGAACAGAAGGAGTAATGTGTGAAAGGACAGAAGCTCACAGACTGGGAGGTTCTGTGGGGGCCACCATTCCCCAGGCCTCCAAGAGGCCAGGAGCTCCCAGACTTTGCGCTGGCATTGAGACTGGGGCCATTGCCCCAGGTCGGCAGCTTTGGGGTGAGGCAGACGCCAGCACCCATCATCCATGGCAGACACACTGAATGAGGCTTGAGATGACAACGCCGCTGCTTTCACCACCAGGAATCAAAATCATGGGAAACTTACCTGTTTTTGTCAAATGATGTCCTAGCCAAACGGGACTGCAAGATAGCTGTTATCTGTTAAGACAAAATCATTTTAAAAATATGGCTGTACGTTATCTGTAAGTGACACATCAATGCAGGCTCATTCACAATAAAGACACAGGTCTTTAGAAACTCACCATGGCGGTTTGGTCCCCCAGTTTGTCCAGACAGGATGCTCTATGAAGCTACGAGTACAGAAATATACATGGATTTATTTCTCTCTCTGATGATAAGAAGATAGTTCCTTAGAAGCAATGAAACTCGGCCACCATTCGGTTACTCAGTAACAGCTAAGAGCCATTCTAAAACATCTATGACTTCTTCCTAATGTAAGAGTTTTCAAGTTCAACACATTCAAGGAAATCTCATTTAGATTTATAGAAGAGGTTATGGTTTTGGTGAGATGCACGAATATGAAATTCTTTTTAAAAAAGTTTGCCAGTGAATATCTGAGAAGAGCGCTGACTTACCTGAAGCAGTGTCTCCACAACATCTTCCACTTTCCCTGAAACATCCAGCTCGAAGACATACTCCATTGTGCCCTGAAAAAGAGGAAGATGAACTGAATCAGAAGTGAACAGCACATCAGGACCTGTCATTTTTAGGAACATTTGCAACCCCTGCTGACGGGTNTCCACAACATCTTCCACTTTCCCTGAAACATCCAGCTCGAAGACATACTCCATCGTGCCCTGAAAAAGAGGAAGATGAACTGAATCAGAAGTGAACAGCACATCAGGACCTGTCATTTTTAGGAACATTTGCAACCCCTGCTGACGGGTGCAGGGAACTCCCTCAGCCCACCTGGGAGATTTACTTCTGTATTTACTATTTCCTTCCTTCCACTGCCTTTGGGCTTAGTTCGCTCTTCTTTTTCTAGTTCCTTGAGCTATCTAATTAGGTTTTTTAATTTGAGATCTTTCTCTTTTCTTAAGGTAAGCATTTAACACTCTAAACTTCCTTCTTAGGGTTGCTTTTGCGGCATCCTAGGAGTTTAGGTATGTTTTCGTTTTGATCATCTTGAAGTATTTTTAAATTTCCCTTTTTATTTCTTCTTGACCCACTGTGTGCACAAGAAGGTTGTTTAATTTCCACATACGTATGAATCTTCCTGCTGCTATGGATTTCTGGTTTCACTCCATGGTGGTTGTTAAAGATACTTGGAATGACATCAGTCTTATTTGATTTACTGACTTGTTTTGTAACCTGACATGTGATCTGGAGGATGTCCCCTGTGCACATGAGAAGAGCGTGTCCCACTGTCATCGGGCAAGATGTTCTGCATGTGTCTATGAAGCCCATCTGGCTAGAGTACTGGTCGAGTCCTGTTTCCTGAGTGATCTTCTGCCTGGATGACCTGCCTATTATTGAAGGTGGACACGGGAGTCTCTGTTCGGCGCAGCTGTCAGTCTCTCCCTTCATCCTGTCAGTGCCGGCTTCACACACTCAACATGGGGTGCACATGTGTTGTGATGGTTACTTTTTATGTGTCACAAACTGTGCTCTTCTCTTCCCCACAAGCATGAGTATGCTGGGCTGCATCTGTCTGTGTCTCTGGCTCCAAGTCCCCTGGAGCAGCTGCACAAGTCCAGCTCTTTCCTGTTTTGGGAGGAGGGTCCCCAGACATCTAGAGCATTATGGGTCCATCAGAGCTCCAGGACAGGTGAGAAGATGGGAACTGGGCATTCCCTCCAATCACGTGCACTGTGCCAGGGAGGGACTATGGTGAGATGCTGCTCCAACGTTCCTACACCTTCAGTGTGGCTCACTTCACTCTCACCTGGGCACAGGGCACTCTGAACTGGTTTCTGGATTTCTCACAAAGGGAATTCATCCATGTACTGTTTCTGAACCAGTCTCCCCATCAGAGGAATAAGGGTCTTCCCAGTCTATCATCTCTCATCACCATCGTCAATGTCATCATTCTCCCCCTTAAACCTGAGAATCTTCTGGTGTCCTCATTCACACTGGAACAAAAGATCTTTTCTTTGCTTCAGACAACCTGACCCACTTCCTTTGACGTCACTTTTCAGCATATTTGTGCCTTGAGTAGGCATCAGGAGAACCTCTGCAGTGAGGGTGCAATGACCAATGGTTCTCAGCTTGGAGGGGGGTGGTCCTGCCACCCCTGCAGGGGATTTGTCAACATGTGGAGGTGCCACACAGCAACCGAGGACAGTGTCGGGGGCAGGGAGAACTTAGTGGGTGGAACAGCCTGTAGCATAAGGGGCAGCCCCTCACGGTGAAGAAGCATCCTTCCCAGACGCCAACGGCACTGTCTGTGAGCAACAAGGGCTCAGGGCTCACTGCTCCTGACTGACCGGCATGCACAGATCTTTCCTGCACACAAAACCTGGAGGTGGCTACTGGTGGCTAGTTGTCCCAGCTGCTGCCGAGGACTTGCATGCCAGGCCGGCCTGTGACCAGGACTGCCTTCCAGCCGCAGCAGTCTGCTCAGAGGTGGGGCTTTTCCTAATTTAAGCCTTTTCCTCCACTGATAGACCCACTTATTTTTAAGCTAAAAAGTTACCTGAAATCTTTTGAACTGAAGTCTGTGGCTCCCTTGGATAATTTTGTTATAACTGCTAAGTAACAAGCCTTTAAATACCTGTTACCATTATACTGCATCAAAGAAGTTAACACAGACACAGAACCTTATTGCTCAAAATCACTATGGAAATTGTTGGGGATGAAGGAAAACCTTACTTACCCTTTCTATTTTATACGGTGCAACAATGTTGTGTTCTTTAATGAAATACACCTGAAAAAGACAAATCAATACTTGTAAAATAAACATTTTCAGTGATGAGCTGATGGATGTTATGAATCAAATTTAAATCACTGTTATTTAACCTCTATTTCCAAAAGCACTTGCATTAATATTAGTATGGCTTTAAAGTTCTGATGTTAAAATAAAAAACATTAAATTAAAAAGAGATCCATCAAAGAAACAAGGTAGCAACCACTGCAGGATCGATACAATGTCTAAGATGGCTTGTCAATGTCATCACTTGAGCCCAATAACCACACAGGTGAAGGGTGCTAACCTAAGTGCTCATTGTCTAAGAAATGATTAAGACAGTCACTGTGGTATGAAATCCATTCATCAACAGAGAGAAACATCTCTTTTCTAGAGGCGCAGTTTTCACATGCACCAGGCCACTTGTCCTCACATGGGATACTAGCAACCACATATCACACACATACACAAGCAACCAGATATCACACACACCCCAGAGCATCAGCCTCCTCGCATGTGCGCCCTAATCCCACCCTCCCTCCAGTTAGGACAGAAAGTTGGCTTCCCCCACATCCGTCAGCTGTTCAAAAACATAGCTCCTAGGATCACACGATGCACCTTCTCTCATTTAAAACAAACTACAGATTAAAAAACGCTCCTTTGGTCTCATATCCTTTTACCCCTTTTCTGTTCGTTTTAGTGGTAAAACTCTTTGCCAGAGCTGATGTACTTTCCAGGGCCCAAAGCAGGTTTTCCTCCGATCCGTGTTACTGCAGCCATTCCCGAGGAGGTCAGTGAGGACACACAAGGTCGGGGAGGATGCACAAGGTCATTGTTCTCGGGACCTGTATTCTGTTTCTCAGATGGGACATAGCTGGGCTCTTCCTGGAGCAGGTTTCTAGTCGGCTGTGTGGCACCTGCTCCAGGTTCTCCCGACCTCACCAGCTGCTTCCTCCACCTTCCCAGGGCCGCTGCTTTCCTCCCAACCTCCTGAGAATGCACCCAGCCCCGGGGCCTGACAAGTGTCTGCAAACATCTCAGTCTGTCCTTCCAGGCCCAGCCTCCTCCCGAAGCCCAGACAGAGGCCTCCGACGTCAGCAGCACCTCCTCCAGGTCACAATCTACAAAGCCTGCTCCCACATCGAGCCTCACCACTAGCCCAGCAGCACCTCCGTCAGGGTTTCTTCAGAGCACACCCGGACGCCGACCCCTCTCACCCTCCCACCGCAACCAGCCTGGGCCACATGCCTGAGTCAGCACCCCCAGATGCTCGCCTGGTGTCCCCTGCTGTCCCAGGCGCTGGGGAGACCCACAGACAGAGACAAATCAGACCGGGGCCCTTCTCAGCGAGGCGCCTGCCGCTGCTGCACGATCGTAGCTCGTGCACACCTTCTCACGCACTGGCCTCTGCCCTGGTTCACCTTCCTCATGACGTCTGTCCTGCCTGACGTCACAGAAGACATCTGATCACTGTCTGCTGCCCCACTGAGAGGTAATGTTCTTGGAGAGAGGGGCTTCAGATATTTTATTCTTCCAACTCCCTCCTCTCTCTTGGGCTTCTCTGATGGCTCAGAGGGTAAAGCATCTGCCTGCAATGTGGGAGAACTGGGTTCAATCTCCAGGTCAGGAAGATCCCCTGGAGAAGGAAATGGCAACCCACTCCAAAATTCCATGGACGGAGAAGCCTGGCAGGCTGAAGTCCACGGGATTGCACAGTCACACGTGACTGAGCAACTTCACTTCTATCTCTAAAACCGTGACTATGATACTTACAGGATGCATGAAGAAAGTGAAAAGTGTTAGTCGCTCAGTCCTGTCTGACTCTTTATGACCCCAAAGACTGTAACCTGCCAGGCTCCTCTGTCCATGGAATTCTCCAGGCAGGAATANTTTTTTTAACATATTAAGAAAGCAGAATATTTTACACGTGTTCCCAAAGTGCTTTTCCATCTATTACATCAAAAAATACTTATTAAGTATGTATTATATGCCAGGCATGCCTCTCCATCCAGAAAGACCTGTCTAGTTATGCCAAAAATAAAACCGTTTTGTTGCTCAGTCAGTAAGTCACGTCTGACTCTTTGCGATCCCATGGACTGTAGCCCACTAGGCTCCTCTCTCCATGGAATTTCCCAAGGAAGAATACTGGAGTGGGTTGCTATTTCCTTCTCCAAAGCTGTTTACCAAGTGGATCTATTATTTCTTTACAGAAACCCCAAATTTCAAGAAACAAAACTTATTCTTGCCTGAACAAAGCTCGGAGCCTTCCCATCTACAGGGTTCTCGTCCTCTGTTCCCTGTGACCGCAGCCTGGGCTTCTGTACCACACACACCGCTCCAGTGTCTTGGCTTGTGGGTGGGCGAGTGCCTCTTGCTACTCTCACAAAACCACAAGCCTCTGAGAGGTAGATCTGTAGATCCCCTGTACTCACTGGAAAAGACCCTGAGGCTGGGAAAGATTGAGGGCAGGAGAAGAAGGGGACGGCAGAGGATGGGATGGTTGAATGGCATTACTGACTCAGTGGACATGACTTTGAGCAAACTCTGAGAGATAGTGAAGGTCAGGGAAGCCTGGCATGCTGCAGCCCACAGGGTTGCAAAGAGTCGGACATGACTGACTCACTCAACAACCAACCTAATGCTTGCACACAATGACTATGTCATAGATAACTAAGCAAGTTGAAACTGAATGGGATTGAAAAACAGTTCCTTCTAAAGTTTCAAGTGCTTTTTAAAAAAACAAAGCGTTAAAGAAAAGTATTATTTAGTTGTATGACCACAGAAGGAAACACATGGCAAAGAACTAGAAGCAACTGTTTTACTTTGTGGTAAGGACCCGGAAACACAGATAGCACCCAGAGTTACAGGGAGGGAGAGGTTTTCATGAAAAACGTGGCACTTGAGTTGGGTCTTCAAGTTCCTGTGTAAGAGGGAAAGACATCTAGATTNGCAAAGAACTAGAAGCAACTGTTTTGCTTTGTGGTAAGGACCCGGAAACACAGATAGCACCCAGAGTTACAGGGAGGGAGAGGTTTTCATGAAAAACGTGGCACTTGAGTTGGGTCTTCAAGTTCCTGTGTAAGAGGGAAAGACATCTAGATTAAATATGGCAGAATAGACCTCTAGATTAAATAAGGCAGAAAAGAACCTAGATTAAATACGCAGAACAGACCTCTAGATTAAATACACCAGAATAAACATGTATGGTTCATTTCTGCTCCCTCTGGAAACAACAACACAATGTAAACAAAAGTATTTTTTAAATAGTAAAAAGCCATAGACTAAAGAAAACTGGGGAGGCATACAAGCAAGTGAGAAATAACAGTAAGTTTGTGAGCAAGACAGTGAAAGTGAACAGACAGTAGATGGAGGAATTAGCAGTGACCAGAAACCAGAAGAGCTGATGCTTCCAGCACCAGTCAGGAGAAAACCAGAAGTTCCACGACTTCAGGAATAAGGTAGCAAGAAGGCAGGGATGAAGTCATGGCGATGCTCAAAGTCCAAACGAGGCTAGTCACTCAGATTCCTCCCCTGGTAGTTCTCCTGACACAGTATTTCAATAACAAAATTAAACAAGAGGCTCCAAACTAGACATCAAGCACAGTGCAGAGCATGAGAAGAAGGTGGTTACACAAAAATCAGGAAGACATATCACACTCCAAGTAGCAGTCTGGTGGATTATCTTTGGAAAAAATTAGTGCTAGAGAAAAGAACCATGGCTACCAGCATTTGAAAGAACATCATCCCACACTGAAGCCCAGCAGAAGAGGCCTGCCCACAAGAATTACATGCTTCACCCTTAAATATAAGACACCCTAGGATTACCAGCTTCCAGTGTGAAAGAAATAGACCAAGCAAGCAGAAGAACACAACTTGAAGGACTGGAAACGCGTACAGAAAAAAAGGTGCAAAGACTATAATTAATATCCTTACAAAGAAGAAATTATATCCATAAACCAAGATATGGCTCACTTAAAAGTTTTGAACCAACAGGAAAATAACTCATAAACTAAAAATAATGACAGCAGGAACCAGCTCTACCGTCACAACAGGCAAGTTTTATTGGCCTGTTCTACACTGTAAAATCCATGAACAAGAATTAATCATAGGCTAAACAGCCAGAGCTCAGTGTAAAATGCTCACTATTAGTAGCTACTGTGAATTTCAATACAATCACAAAAGTTAGGATTGCTAGGAACATCCTTTGATGCATCAGATAATTTCCAGGAAGGTATAAATCAGAGAGATAGTTACTAAGTACATTGCCCTTTATCTTTAGCTTGTATTAATATCTTCATAAGCTGAAATGCTTTGCTTGGGCTGGAGCTAGGCAACCCTTCCTCCTTCTCCTTTATCTCTCCACTTCTCTGAGAGAGAGGGTAAAATAAAGTATTTGTCAATAAGACAATGGCATAATTTTGTTGCTATGTAGCACAAGTAGCCTTCTTAAACAGCTAGCTCTTCCACATAAATAAGATATAATCCTATCTTTAATATTGTTAAAATGTCATACTAGCCAAAGCATAATATTGTTAAAATGTATATACTATCCAAAGCAATCTATATATTCAGTGTTATCCCGAGCAAACTCTCAGTGGCAATTACTGCAGAAATAGGAAAAAAAAAATCCTAAAATTCATACAGAATCAGAAAGCTAAAATAATTGAGAATAAAAAACAAAGCTGGAAGTCTCACAGTTCCTGTATCAAAAGATATTACAATGCTACAGTATTTAAACAATGTGGTGCTGACATGTAGACCAAAGGAACAGAATGGAGAGCTCAGAAATACTCTAGTATCGATCGGATCTTCGACAAGGGACCCAAAGTCACACAATAGGGAAAGAACTCTCTTCAACAAATGGAAATCTGGGTAATGACATACAAAAGAATGATCCTGAACCCTTCATAATATATATAAAAATTAACTCAAAATGAATTAAAGGCCTAATTTCAAGACCTGAAACTATAAAGCTCCACGAGAAAAAATAAGGGGAAAGCGTCACGACACTGGATTTGGCAATGATTTTGTGGCTATGACATAGCAAGCATAGCAAAAGCAAAAATAGATAGTGTAACCACATCCGACTTCTGTGACACGGAAGTATGACTACTACTCTGCAGCAAAGAAAACAATCAACAAAGTGAGATGGAGGGACTTTCCTGTGGTCCAGTGGCTAAGACTCCATGCTCCTGATGCAGGGGGCCTGGGTTCAGTCCCCAGTCAGGGAACTAGATTTCACGTGCTGCAACTAAGACCCAGTGCAGCCAAATATTAACAAAGTGAGAAGGCAACCTACAAAACTGGAGAGAATATTTGCAAACCATGTATCTCATAACGAGTTAATATTGAGAACATATAAAGAACTGCTGCTGCTGCTGCTGCTGCTAAGTCGCTTCAGTCGTGTCTGACTCTGTGCGACCCCATAGACAGCAGCCCACCAGGCTCCCCCATCCCTGGGATTCTCCAGGCAAGAACACTGGAGCGGGTTGCTATTTCCTTCTCCAGTACATGAAAGAACTGCTACAACTCAACAAAAATTAAACTAAAAACTGGGTGAAGGTCTTAAATAGACACTTGTCCGAAGATATGCAAATAGCCAGAAAGTGTATAAAAAAGATACTGAACGTCACTAATCATCAGGACACTGCAAATCAAAATCTCATACATTATTACAAAACAACAAACATTGGTGAGGATGTGGAGAAATTGTGGTGGAATTGTGAAATGATATAGCTGCTCTGGAAAACAGTACAGAGGTTCCTCAAAAAATTAAAGCTACAACTATCATATTCAGGTTCCCTCTGGTGGGCAGATGACTCCTATCCTCCTTCACAGCCCCACAGATTCATGCATCTCTCGCCACCTGCTTTCTCTGTTGTTTAGTCACTCAGTTGTGTCTGACCCTTTGTGACCCCACAAACTGTAGCCCACCAGGCTCCTCTGACCGAGGAATTTCCCAGCCAAGAATACTGCAGTGGGTTGCCACTTCCTTCTCCACCTGCTGCTTTAGCTACTCTTTAGTCCTTCCAAGTCATCTAATTGCTCTAGCAACCAGGATATGTTTACCAACTCCTATTCATTAAAAGGCTTGCTTCTAATGCTCCATGCCTAGAGCCAGAATCAAAAGCACAATGAGGTTATCACCTCACGTGGCTCAGAATGGCCATCATCAAAAAGTCTATAGAAAACAAATGCAGGAGAGAGAGTGGAGAAAAGGGAACCCGCCTGCACTGTTGGTGGGAATGTAAACTGGTACTACTACTACGGAGAACAGTATGGAAGTTCCTTACAAAACTAAAACTAGAACCACCATCAGTTCAGTTCAGTCGCTCAGTCGTGTCCAACTCTTTGCGACCCCATGAATTGCAGCACGCCAGGCCTCCCTGTCCATCACCAACTCCCAGAGTTCACTCAGACTCACGTCCATCGAGTCCGTGATGCCATCCAGCCATCTCATCCTCGGTCGTCCCCTTCNTCTGGCTCTAGGTGAGTGATCACACCATTATGATTATCTTGGTCTTGAAGATCTTTTCTGTACAGTTCTTCTGTGTGTTCTTGCTACCTCTTCTTAATATCTTCTGCTTCTGTTAGGTCCATACCATTTCTGTCCTTTATCGAGCCCATCTTTGCATGAAATGTTCCCTTGGTATCTCTAATTTTCTTGAAGAGATCTCTAGTCTTTCCCATTCTGTTCTTTTCCTCTGTTTCTTTGCATTGACCCCTGAGGAAGGCTTTCTTATCTCTTCTTGCTATTCTTTGGAACTCTGCATTCAGATGCTTATATCTTTCCTTTTCTCCTATGCTTTGTGCTTCTCTTCTTTTCACAGCTATTTGTAAGGCCTCCTCAGCCGTTTTGCCTTTTTGCATTTCTTTTCCATGGGGATGGTCTTGATTCCTGTCTCCTGTACAATGTCACGAACCTCTGTCCATAGTTCATTAGGCACTCTATCTCTAAGAGCCAGCAATACCACACCTGGAAATATATCTGGAGAAAACTATAATTTGAAACGATACATACACACCAATGTTCATTGCAGCACTATTTAAACAGCCAAGACACAGAAGCAACCTGAACATCCATCAACAAGAACAATGGATAAAGAAGATTTGGTACATATATATACAGTGGAACATAAATCAGCCATAAGAAAGAATGAAATGCCATTTGCAGCAGCATGGATGGACCTAGAGACTATCATACTAAGCAAGTCAGAAAGAGACAAAACATCATATGAATCATATGTGGAATTTAACTTTTTTTAATGATATAAATAAACTTATCTACAAAGTAGGAACAGACACTCAGATTTTGAAAACAAGCTTATGGTAACCAAAGGAGAAAGGCTGGCTGGGAGCTTGGGAGTAACATACACACGACTATATAGAAAACAGAGAACCAACAAGGACCTGACATATAGCACAGGAACTCTACTCAGTAACCTATATGGGAGAAGAATCTGAAAAAGAAAGAATAGATCTTTATGCATAATTCAATCACTTAGCTGTACACTTGAAACTAACACTGTAAGTCAACTATATTCCAAAAACATTTAAAAAATAAAAAAAAAGAACTACCCTATGACCCAACAGTCACACTTATGAATATATATCCAAAAGCACTGAAAACGTATCAGAGATATTTGCATATCCGTGTTCACTGCAGCGTTATNATACAACACTGTAAGTCAACTATATTCCAAAAACATTTAAAAAATAAAAAAAAAGAACTACCCTATGACCCAACAGTCACACTTACGAATATATATCCAAAAGCACTGAAAACGTATCAGAGATATTTGCATATCCATGTTCACTGCAGCGTTATTCACAACAGCCAAGAGACAGAACCAATCTAAGTATCTGTTGATGGATGGGTAAAGAAAATGAGGCATACACATACAGTAAAATATTTTTCAGCCTTAAAAAAAAAAAAAAAGAAGTCTTGTCACATGCTACAACATGCAGGAACCTTGAAGGCACTACTCCAGGTAAAATAGATCAGTTCCAAAAAGACAAATACCACATTGTTCCACTTATCTAAGAATCTAACATAGTTTCTCTTATTAAGAGAAAACAAAATGGTGGTTGCCAGGAGCTGGGGGAAGGACAGAGCTTCAGTTTTGCAAGATTTGAAAGTTCTAGAGATGAGTTTGGGTGGACTCCGGGAGTTGGTGATGGACAGGGAGGCCTGTTGTGCTGCAATTCATGGGGTTGCAGAGTTGGACGCAACTGAGCAACTGAACTGAACTGAAAGTTCTAGAGATTTGCCACACAACATGTGAACATACTTAATACTACTATATTGTGGACTTAAAACCGTAACTACTTAAGTAAAACAATAGTAAATGTTAGGTGCCTTTTAATAAAAGGGTTAAAAAATTTTTTTTATTCTGTTGAAGTAAGTGGGGCTTTTGGCCAATCAAAATATCACATCAGGTACTATAGAACTAAAGGCATTATTTTGGTAAATAATTTATATCCTCCATAAAGTATCAATATGCCTATTTTGTAAGAAATGTACAACACATAATGAAGGAATATAACTAAATCGCATTATTCAAAGTTAAAGGATTAAGAAAACTTTCAGAGTTTTTTTTTTTTCTTTTTACTGAAATGTTCAATTATACCTGCTTGAGAATTTCTGCACACAAAAATTATCATAAGTTTACACTGTGTTTTGAACAATGATTTTCAAACTGCATTCCATGGAGTAAAAGTTTCCATGCTTTAAGAAGAACCTAAAAACCCTTTTATAATTTTATAATCTCAGCCATTAGTGTTATATCAGTATAAGAGACTATAAATTCTTTCTTTAGGAGACCTTGGGTCCTGCTCCTGGGTATTCCTTAGTTCAACCCATGTTTACAGAGCTGTAGTGGCATTTTCTGTAGATCAACTGACTCATTCGGCAATTGAACTTTCCTGAAAAAGATTGTGGCCCATCCTCATAAAGCATCCTGCTCAACACTTAACCAACAACATAAAACAAGTTCACTGCGGGCAGCCCTCAGAGCTAAGGCTGCATTCACAGCTGCTCAATGACTGTTCAACACTCCACTGACAAACAGTGTTTAGAATAGAGCCCGAAGGTTTTGCCAGTCAGTCGATTTTCTAGGTTGGAGATGCTGAGGAGATTGAGAGAAGGGAAAATGTGCCGGCTGTCCTCTATCTGCATCTTTACTCTGAATACCTCAACATGATCTGGATTTAGCCAGACTGTAGGGCCCCCGCTATCTACCTGGAGAGCTGGTTTAACTTGAGCATTTCTTAAAATGACCTCTGAAACAAGATATGAAATTAAGGGGAACTCCCTGGTGATCCAGTGGTTAGGGCTCTCTGATTCCACCGCAGGGAATGAAAGGAATGAAATGAAGAAAATGCTGAACGGACAAGGGTGAGAACACAGTTCTGTGACCCACTGTTAGAAATGTGCCCCCAATAATGTACATTTGACAGCAACCTCTGAAAAAATTAATCTTACTCCACCTAACTCCATGAATGTCAATTTCTCCTTTCTCAATTCTGCTATTAACACAAAAGGAAAGCTTACTCTCTGCCAAAATTCAGCTGAACTAAACCTACTCCATTTTCCCAACCCACCAGTCAGAACTCTGTCAAAAGAGATTAGATTAGCATTGGATGACTTCACAGTGAGTTTATGCTGCAGATGGGTGACAACTTCCTCTTCGGTTTATAAATAATCTGTCTAATCTAGAAGTGAAGTCGCTCAGTCATGTCCGACTCTTTGCGACCCCATGGACTGTAGACTACCAGGCTCCTCTGTCCATGGGATTTTCCAGGCAATAGTCCTGGAGTGGATTGCCATTTCCTTCCCCAGGGGATCTTCCCAACCCAGGGATCGAACCTGGGTCTCCTGCATTGTAGACAGACGCTTTACCGTCTGAGCCACCACTAAACCTGTGTTTCTCAAGGTCTTTCAGTTTCTTCACCAAGAGTCACAGCCCTGGGAGCAGGCTTCCAGGAGGGTTCTCTGCACCATCAAGAAGATAAAGGTAGAGACAGTTTGAAGGAACAAACAATAGGAAATCCAGATGAATGCCTGATTACTGTTATCTCCAGCAGGGCTTCTCGTGCTTTAATTACCCGGGGATCTTGTTAACATCAGATCTTGCAGATTCTGATGCAGAAGATCTGATAGGAGCCTGAGATTCTGCATTGCTAACAGGCTCCCAGACAGAACTAATGGGATATCCACAGACCACACTTAGTGTAACAAGGTACTAAGTTCTCCATGAACCAGGCTTGGAGCATTCCTGAATTGTTCTAAATGTCAAAGATACCATAAACACAAGCACTGACCCAGGATGTAAAACAGGAGCATCATGCTACGGTGGAAAGGGGGCCGGACTGGATCAGAGGACATTTGTTTTAGGCTCAGCACAGCCATGTCTTGGCTACTGGACTCTTGGTCAAAGCACTTTGCTTTCTCAGGCCTCCAACTATAAAGTGAGGGGCAGGGAGCTATAGCTTAGATGACCTCAAAAGTCCTTTCTTAACCAGTGTCTGAGCCACCAGGGAAGTACCAGTGGGTTTATAGATTAATAAACTTGGGTTTAAAGAATCAGCAGGAATTCCATTTTGGGCATCATGGCAGATTAAATTTCCAAAGAAACAGTCTCAATACACAGCCTCTAAAACTGCTGGATTACTGAAAACTTCACATGCTTGGCTGAGGTGATGGAAAAGTAAGGGAAGGTCTTGGAAGAGAGAAACCAAGAAGTCAGAAAATCACTGGAGGAGGCTTTTCCCAACTGTCTGAGTAGCAGAGCCTGAATTCAGGAGGGGACTGAGAGGGGGAGATGGAAGGAGCAGAAAAACCTAGGGTCCCTAATGTAACAGCCTCTAAGGGTGAACATCCACTGGATCACAGAAAAAGCAAGAGAATACCAGAAAGACATCTGCTTTATTGATTACGTGAAAGCATTTAACTGTGTAGATCACAACCAACTGTGGAAAATTCTTCAAGAAATGGGAATACCAGACCACCTGACCTGCCTCTTGAGAAATCTGTATGCAGGTCAAGAAGCAACAGTTAGAACCAGACACGGAACAACAGACTGGTTCCAAATTGGGAAAGGAGTACGTCAAGGCTGTATATTGTCACCCTGCTTATTTAACTTACATGCAGAGTACATCATGCAAAATGCCGGGCTCAATGGAGCACAAGCTGGAATCAAGACTGCCAGAAGAAATATCAATAACCTCAGATACGCAGATGATGCTACCCTTATGGCAGAAATGAAGAGGAACTAAAGAGCCTCTTGATGAAAGTGAAAGAGGAGAGTGAAAAAGCTGGCTTAAAACTCAACATTCAAAAAACTAAGATCATGGCAACCAGTCTCATCACTCAATTGTTTCCCTATTTGTTTGCCATGAAAACAATGAGAGACTTTGTTTTGGGGGGGCTCCAAAATCACTGCAGATGGTGATTGCAGCTAAGAATTAAAAGAAAACCTATGACCAACCTAGACAGCATATTAAAAAGCAGAGACATTACTTGGCCAACAAAGGTCCGTCTAGTCAAGGTTATATGGTTTTCCCAGGAGTCATGTATGGA